>JACEIK010011204.1:0-38722 GCA_018107945.1 Datura stramonium
TTATAGGGAGCCAGATATTTCTCCAAAATTGACTTAAGGTCCGGATATCATCAGGTTCGGGTTCGTGAAAGGGACATTCCAAAGACTGCCTTCAGGACCATATACAGCCATTTTGAATTCTTAGTCATGTCCTTTGGGCTGACGAATGCTCTAGCCGTGTTTATGGACCTGATGAACAGTATTTTCAGACCATACCCGGACTTGTTCGTGATAGTTTTTATTGATGATATTCGGGTGTATTCTCGCTACGAGGCAGACCACCAGGATCATTTGCGGACAGTGCTCCAGATTCTCAGAGACCGTCAGCTGTATGCCAAGTTCTCTAAATGTGAATTTGGCTGAATTCAGTAACCTTTTTGGGTCATATCGTGTCAGATGCTGGTATACAGGTTGATACACAGAAGATAGAAGCAGTAAAAGCATGGCCCAGACCTACCACTCTGTTCGAGGTACGCAGTTTCCTGGGGTTAGCAGGGTACTACAAAAGGTTTGTTGAAGGATTTTCCTCCTTAGTAGCACCTCTGACTAAACTGACGCAGAAGGCAGCAAAATTCCAGTGGACTGAGGCTTGTGAGCAGATCCAGGAATTGAAAGACAGATTGACGTCAGCACCAGTATTAGCATTACCAGAAGGAACAGAGGGTTATGTAGTTTATTGTGACGCTTTGGGTGTTGGGTTAGGATGTGTGTTGATGCAGCATGGTAAAGTGTTTGCCTATGCTTCCAGACAGCTGAGGAAACACGAAAAGAACTATCCTACCCATGACTTGGAATTGGCCGCAGTGATTCATGCCTTAAAGATATGGAGACATTACTTGTATGGCATCCACGTGGATATTTTCACTGATCATAAGAGCCTACAGTATATCTTCACCGAGAAAGAGTTGAATTTGCGGCAGCGTCGCTGGTTAGAGCTGTTGAAAGACTATGATGTGAATATTCTGTATCACCCAGAGAGAGATAATGTGGTAGAAGACGCCCTTAGCCGTAAATCTATGGGGAGTTTGGCATACTTGCAGCCCGAGCAGCGGGAATTGGCCCGAGAATTGCATCAGCTAGCCGGTTTAGCCGTTCACATAGCAAAAACAGGGGACAACAGAGCGGTAATCCAGAACACTACAGTATCATCATTAGTCGGGGAAGTAAAGGAATGGAAGTGTGAAGATCCTAGCCTAGTTCAGCTTAGAAATAGAGTTCAGCAAGGAGAGGTGACAGATTTTCAGACAACCGAGGATGGGGTATTGCGATATAAAGATCACCTTTGTGTTCCATACGTTGCAGGGCTTCGCCAGCAGATTATGGGCGAGGTACATTATGCCCGTTATTCTCTCCACCCAGGTTCGACAAAAATGTACCACGATATAAAAGAAATCTACTGGTGTCCAGGAATGAAGAAGGGGATAGCAGAATTTGTAGCACGATGTCCCAATTGCCAACAGGTAAAAGCTGAACATCAAAAACCAGGCGAACTGACCCAAGATATAGTTGTGCCTCTATGGAAATGGAAAGCAGTTAACATGGAATTTGTAGCAGGATTACCCCGCACCAGGCATAGATATGATTCGATCTGGGTGATTGTTGACAGACTGACAAAATCAGCTCATTTTCTGCCAGTAAGGGCTACCTTTTTCGCCGAGGATTATGCTGAGCTGTATATCAGAGAAATTGTCAGGTTGCATGGTGTTCCAGTGTCCATTATCTCCTACAGAGGGGCACAGTTTACAACTAAATTCTTGCAATCATTTCAGAGAGGCTTGGGGACGCAGGTTAACCTGAGCACAACTTTTCATCCTCAGATAGATGGGCAGGCAGAACACACCATTCAAACGCTCGAGGATATGGCGAGCATGTGTGTTGGATTTCGGAGGTATCTGGGATGAACATTTACCATTCATTGAGTTCTACTATAATAACAGTTACCATTCAGCTATTTAGATGGCGCTTTATGAGGCATTATATAGGTGAAAGTGCAAATCTCCAGTTGGTTGGTTTGAGGTAGGAGAATCAGCATTGATTGGGCCAGATATCATTCATCAGTCAGAGGAAAAAGTAAAGCTTATCAGAGAACGTTTACTGACTGCTCAAAGCCACCAGAAACCTTATGCTGATGTGCGGCACCGAAACTTGGAATTTAATGTGAGGTTGTGGGTGTTCACGAAAGTTTTGCCGATGAAGGGTGTAATGAGATTCGGCAAGAAAGGCAAGCTCAGCCCGAGTTTTGTTGGGCCGTATCAGATTCGTCAAGAATAGGCCAAGTGGCATATGAGTTAGACTTACCTCGAGTTAGAATCTGTCCACCGGAGTTTTCCATGTATCAATGCTGAGAAAGTGCATAGGAAGTCCCTCTAGAATGGTCCCAATCAAGATGTTCAGGTTACAAGAGGTTGGCCTATGAAGAAGTTCCGAAGTAGCCATACTAGACCGACAAATCCGCAGATTAAGAACTAACGATGTTGCTTCTGTCAAGGTGTTGTGGCGTAATAGGAACCGAGAGGAAATGACTTGGGAAGCAGAAGAAGATATGAAAGCCAGATACCCTCAGTTATTTCAGACTTAGTTAGTCAGAGGTATGTTGATATTGCTGTTTTATGAGCTGCTTTATATTCATGTGTATGAGTGAGATGTTGACTTGATTTATTATGTAATGGATATATAGTAATATATGGATGCCCTATATTGGACTTTTCTACATTTCAGGATTTTCGGATAGTCCCTATTACAGGAGACTCTTCAAAAATTTCTCCAGAATAAATAGTGGCAAGTTAAGATTCTTGAAAGCAGGAGGTAACATTCGAGGACGAAATTCTTAAGGGGGAGGATGTTACCCGTGAGTTTCTAGCATTTAGTCGACCTATTCGCATGTTGGTTGAGAGTTTTAAAATGCCATACGAGCGAGAAAAAGGGCCCGGGAAAGGCCGAACGAGTGTGCCAAGTTGGAATTTCGCAAGAGGAGTCCGAACCGCGCTGCCCAAGGGCAAAGTAGCGCGGATGCCCCTCCTCCCGTGGCGGTAGCCAACATGGTACGAGCTGGATTAGTGCGTTTTCCAGCGTGCCTCGTAGCCATGGTCCATGCCCCAAGTATATAAAGGCTTCTCACCTCTTTTTCAAGTTATTTTCCTAAGTCACGACCAGAAAACAGAGATAAGCGAAGGGTTTACAAAAATTTCCTTCCCGTTTACACCGTCAAAACGCAATCAAACTCGAATTATCTTTGGGTAGCGAAGTATAAAGCTGCAGGAGCATTTCTGCGGAGTTAGTTATGGAATTCGGCCGGAGAATCATCATCACGCCAGGCTAAGGTAAGTGCAATTGCTCCAAACTGGAGTGTTGTCTCACTCACAACATTGAAGTGAGTATTTCTCCTTTTAGACCCCAGAAATAGCGAGTTTTCGACCGTTCTTCGATAAATCAAAGAATAGGCAGTTGTTATAGCCATAATATGGTTTCTTTCCAAAATATAGTAGAATTAATTCTATTCTCTTGTGAATATGAATACAATTGGGAGAAATAGCTGAATACTAGCCGAGAAGTGGGCCAATTAATGAAAGTCGGCAGTTGAGGTATGTAAAGCCAATTTCTTTCGGCAGAAAGCTAGTACTTCTAGTATAGAAAAATAGTACAAATTTCAGTAGAATGTTTCAGAAGGTGTATATTATGTTCAATTATGAAATTTAGTAAGCATGTTAGAAATATAATATAGTGTTCAACATGAAATTCAGTAAAACAGTATAATTCCCAGCAGAATATTCCAGAAATATTATTCCAGACTCTGTATATCTCAGTATCAAATTCAGCATATTTCAGTATCAGATTCAGTATATTTCAGTATGAGATTCAGAACGAGAATACCGGAGATATAAATATTATTATCATATTCGATATATATATATATATATATATATATATATATATTACATGCAGTTATTACTTTATCTATGGAGACATGATTGTTCTGTGTTGGGAACCCTTAGAGCTTCCTTGACCGCCCCAGGGTTAATAATTTTGTGTCGACTCGCCCTTGAGAGGGTGAGGAATCGTCGCTCTATGGAGTGGCATGTCCGCCAGCGGACGAAGATGAGATGTAGATTCCCCATAGCAGGCTGATCAGCACTATACCACACCCCCTGTCGAGCGCTTGCGCCGGGGTGCAGATTATAGTTTTTCATATTATAGATTTCATATTTCAGATTTCAGGAGTCCTCCGGACTCAGATACAACTATAGTCAGGGCCCAGCAAGCCCAGGTTGCATACCCAGGGGGCCGACTTGATGCTCATAGTTACTAGGTTTATGGTATGACCTGGTATGGGTATATAGATTGTGTGCTGGTTGGTACCTTCCGGCTTATGAAATTTAGTAGGTTCTTGTATGTATATTGTGTTAGTTATTAATAGATAGAAAGTAGACCGCCATGTTATCAGGTATGACTCTTACTCTCTTCAGTAATGTTACGCTCTTTTTAGTCAGTCTCAGCCCGTCTCCTATTACTTCAGTATCTATCAGTATTATTGTTTTCTTTCAGTTATTTTCAATTATTGCTTTGCATACTCGGTACCGATGGTCTTTTGACACCCGTTGGGGCGCTGCATTACTTGCAGGTACTCACAGACGAGTAGATCCCTCATAGTTCCAGCCAGCGTACAAATTCTTCAACTCCTATCATCCAGAGCCTGACAGTTAAAAGTTTACTTCCCTTTTTGTTGTACGGTATGGGTAGGCCGAGGCCACCATCGCGACCGTCTTATTATACATTGTATTATATTCCTTTGTGGTTAGATGTATCTGCCGTGTGGGGCCATATATGTGTTCCAGATTGTATGTGATGGCCGTGCGGGGCCTTGTTCGGTTGTTAGTTGGTGACCTTGTCAGTCACAGATCATTTTAGCGCCTGATTTCATTTTCCAGATATAACTAGCCGGCATGGTGGCCTTGTCGGCCCGCATAGGACTTCCTATTATTATCTGTTGTTCCTGGTTAACTGTTTATTTTAACAGGTGGCTATAGGCCTTGTCGGCCGGAAGCTGTGTTTACATCCGTTATATAGCCTTTCATTTTCTTGAATCGAGAATTAGAGCCAGCCACGGCACGAAGTTCTTAGGCTCGGTTAAGTCTAGCAGTCAGATCCTAGTAGGGCACCAGGGTCCAATCATGCCTCCCAAGGTGGGGCGTGACACAAATAATCCAACAGATGGTGATGATTCGGGCACACGCCTCCATCACGTACCATGAACATTCAATCACTGAACATCGATGTACACACATGTCAGAGGGTTTTATTTTTTCCATTCCAATCATGATCTGCAGGGACACACAAATCCATGTATTGTACTGGCGTGATACCCGTTCCCACTCATCTGCTCGTTCGGATTCTCCCTTCGAACACGAGCCACTCAACTATCATTTCTTGTCTAGATGCTCCTCTTGGGTACGATCCACTCATCTCAAGACATTCATATTTTCAACTTTCATTCACACATATCAATGTTTTACCACCTAGTCAGTTTATTGACCCTTGAAAGGCCTCATCTTACCTCCCTTAACTCGATTTCTCACACCATTCATGAATCACATTCAAACAATACAAACGAATATAACTAACCTCTTAGCATCCAACTCCCACATTACATAACTAATGATCTCATAGCTACTTGTTCAATAATAGAATTCAACACAAGACTACATCAACAAGCAATGTCTGGAGATCAAATTTCACACAAAAATCATTCCATACACATATATAATATTATCCAATGTCTAACTCCTGTTAAATCATAACCTACCTTGTTTTCATATTGGAATCTCAAGTTACTCCATTGGAGCCTTACCTTTCCTCAGCGCTTCCGAACATTCAAAATATAGAACAAAAGATTAAGAAAATATCAACCAACTACTTGGGGAAATAACGGTTTGGAAATTCAACCCTGCCCTCATTCTACCTGCTTCATGGGGTTCTAATCATTACCCTTGAGTAATTCATCCACTATAATCCCACCATGATCATTCAACCTAATTCATGGGGTTTCTATTCCCCAAACCTTCTTTCAAGCAATTTTAACTACATTCTCACTTCTACCACTCTCTAGGTCTCCAATTCTAGGAATGATAGACTGCTTTCATCCCATTCACCCTGGGAATAATAATTACATGCCTATATACCTAAAATCAATCAACCCTAATACCCAATCTATTTCCCTTACTCTTATCATTCCAGGGCTTTTCAACTTAGAATTTCCACCATAACAGGTCCCCCCTATTGATTCTATGGGGTTAGGGCATCAAAATAAAGAGAATAGACTAAGATTCTTACCTTTGAGAAGGGAAAACTGCTCTACACTTGAAATTCTCTACGTGTTCCTTAGGTTGTTTTTGGAATAATGGGTAAACCCCTTTAAATTTCACTTAAAACCCACTTACTGGTTTACATAGTCTGCTGTAACGGATCCACTACGGTGCCCCAAACACTGTCACAACAGATCCATTGATATATTTCCTGATCTATTACGGCGGAACTCCGACCATAGTAATGGTCACCATCGATGGTTATCCCTCCACTATAGCAATCCCTGTAACTAGTAGCTATCATTTCTTACACAAAGACCATTTCTCAGCTTCAAAATCCCACCAACATCTACTCAACACCTTCCCACCAAAATTTAGGCTAGGAGACGGGTGGTGGTCTTGTTTGTCCCCGTGACGAGATGGGTCGTTACATCATATATCAATTAAAATATTATTCATCCCTGAATGGCCTGCAAAAGTAGCAAAGAGGACATACTAGATTCTACAAACAGTTGTGGATATTTGTTCCGTGTGTCGGCCTCAATCTCCCAAGTGGATTTCTCTACGGGGCCGATTCTTCTCTTGGACCTTTACAATTGCGATCTCCTTTGATCTCAACTTGCGTAGCTCTCTATCTACTATAGCCACCTACTCCTCTTCCTAGAACAAGTTCTCACCCAACAACACTGAGTCTCATTTGATTATATACGATCCATCCCCATGGTATTTTTTCAACATGGGGCATGGAAGGTTGGATGTATTCTGGTCACGGAGGCAGGATAATTCACCAAGATACTTTCCTAACACTTATTTGAAGGATCTTGAATAGCCCAATGTATCTTGGGATAAAAGCTTCCCCCAGCTTCCCAAACTGCATCACCCCCTTCATGGGGAGACCTTGAAACACTTTCTCTCTCACCATGAACTCTATGTCCTTCACCTTTTTATCCTATATTGCTTTTGCCTTCTTTGAGTAGTTGCAGTCATTCTTGAATCACCCAAATTTTTTTCAAGGACTCCTTAAGCAAGTCAGTACCCCAGAACTCACCTCAAATGCATCGAACTATCCGATTCCGGAGACCTGTATTTCCTCCCATATAGAGCTTCAAATGGCACCATGCAATACTCGAATGATAGCTATTGTGTAAGCAAACTCTACCAAAGGTAAAAATTTATCCCAATGGACACCAAAATCAATCACACAGGCCCGAAGTGTGTCCTCTAACACCTGAATTATCTTTTTGACTGCTCATTTGTTTGTAGATGAAAGGATATGCCCAATTCCAACCTGGTACCTAGCTCTTGCTGTAAAGTCCTCTAGAAATGGGGAGGTGACTGTGTACCCCTATACGTCATGATAGAAATTGGAACCCCATGCAACTAAATCACCTCTTTTCACATACATCTTGACCAGTCTCTTAGCATTGTAGTCACCTAAACAGGTAAGAAGTGGGAAGACTTAGTCAATTTGTCAATAATGACCCAAACGGAGTCAAACTTTTCCAATGTCTTTGGAAGATCAACCACGAAGTCCATCACTATTCGCTCCCATTTTCACTCTAGGATGGGCATTCTCTTAAGTACTCCCCCAGGATTCCGATGCTCATACTTTACCTGCTGACAGTTCAAACATTGGGCGACATGATCAACAATGCCTCTCTTTATCTTTCCCACCGATTTAGGTCATGATACATTTTAGTAACCCCAATATGGATGGAGTACGTCAAGTTGTGAGCTTCTGACAGGATGGTTTTAATCAGCTCATCAACCCGGGAACACCCCCCCCTTTATTCTCAAGTCATCTATACGACTTCCTTAGCTTCCCCTTGTAAGACCTTATCCCAAATCTTACTCAATTTTGCATCCTCAAATTGCCTGGCTTTTACCTCTTCTAACTGTGATGCCTTAGCCTCCACACTGACTAGTATCCCACCTATTCCTGTCAATGAAAGTTTCATTAGGTTGTTAGACGATTATTGGACTTCTACGACAATCGGCGCGGTAGCTTCTAAGCAAGCTAGACTGCCTATACTCACTACTTTTCGACTCAAGGCATCTGCCACAATGTTTACCTTCCCTGGGTGATACAGGATTATAACATCATAATCCATAAGCAATTCCATCCATCTTCATTGTTTAGATTAAGATCTTTCGGGAGAACACTTGTACCCAGGCTGCGACGGTCTGAGAGACACTCTGGTGAGCCCCATACAAGTAATGCCTTCAGATTTTAGGGCAAACACACCACCGCCAACTCCAATTCATGTGTAGAGTAATTCTTCTCATTCAACTTCAACTATCTTGAAGAATAAGCAATGAAGCGTACTTCCTACATTAACACAACACCCAACACAGACCATGAGGCATCTGACTAAACAATGAAATCTTTACCTTCCACCGGTAGTGCTAGGATAAGTGCCGTGGTTGCAAGGTTTGAGCTTCTAAAAACTCTCTTCACATTCCTCGGAACATTGGGAAAGATACATCCTTCGAGTCAACCTTGTCAAGGTCGATACAATAGATGCAAATCCTTCACAAACCAACGGTAATAACTGGCCAGCCCCACGAAACTCTGAATCTCATTCACTGTAGTAGGCCTAGCCCAGTTTCGGACCGCGCCCACCTTCTGTGGATTCACCTTAATCCTCCTTGGAGACTATGTCCCAAAAAAGATATTGACTCAAGCCAAAATTCACATTTGGTGAACTTGGCGTATAGTTGTTTCTCCTTCAGCAACCCCATCACAATCTTCAGATGATTCTCATCTTCCTGCCTAGTCTTAGAGTATATCAAGATATCATCAATGAACATGATTACAAATGAATCTAGATAAGGTTTGAAAATATCATTCATCAAGCTCATGAACAACTGTTTGGAGCATCGGTAGTCCGAAGAACATGATTAGGAACTCATAATGTCCATCCTGATCCAAAAAGCTGTATGGGAATATCCTCAACACGAATCTTTAGATGATGATTTCCTAATATCATGTCAATCTTGGAGAACACTACTGCCCCTTGTAACTGATCAAATAGGTCATCTATTCGAGGAAAAAGTTATTTATTACGAATGATTACCTTATTCAGTTGATGGTAATCAATACACATTCGCATACTATCGTCCTTCTTTTTCATAAATAAGACCGGGGCACCTCACGAAGAGACAATCAGCCTAATAAGACTCTTACTAAGCAATTCATGCAACTATTCCTTGAGCTCTCTCAACTCAGCTGGTGCCATTCTATATGGCGGTATAGAAATAGTCAGGTCCTGGCTCTAGATCTATGCAAAGTCAATATCTGATCCAGCAGCATGCTAGGCAAATTCACGAAAAAAAACCTCAAGGAATTAACAAACTACTAGGATCGATTCTATGGAAGTACCCTTTGAGCTGGTATCCCGATATAAGCTAAATATTTTGAATACCCTCGCCCTATCAATTTTAGAGCATGAATGTAGGAGGTGAGTTTTCTTAGGAGCAGGGCCACAATTTCCTTTTTACTCCAACCTAGATGACCCTGGGTGCGATATGGTAACTGTCTTAGCATGGCAGTAAAATGGCATAGTGCGAGAGACAACCAGCTCATTCCCGAATCACATCAAAATCAGCCATGTCTAAGATCACCAAATCTACCCAGTATCACAAACCCTTGAAGTTAATAATACAAGCACGACAAACCCTATCCCACCCTGCCACCAAAATCCCCAACAGGAGTAGACACATGGATAAGCGGTATAGTAAATCCCAAGCAAGATCAATCCCAAAGAAAGAATAAGCAAACACATGAAAGAAGTAGAAACCAGGATCAAACAAACCAGTAGCCATTTTGTCGCATACAAAAATTGTACCTGTGATAACAACATTGGAAGCCTATTCCTCGGGCCTACTTGAAAACGCGTAGAAGTGGGCCCGAGTACTTTGTTTGAGAACCACCCTTGTTGGGCTATGCAACCCCTCTATCAAACTGATTGCCACCCCTTCCAACCTGGGCGCATCCTCTACCCGACTGGGCACCACCTCTAACCATTGGCTGATTACCCCTCCCTAACTGTTAGTGATCCCTGCTGAACATACTCCCTCCTCTTCCAGCTTGGGCCAGAGCTCGAGGTGCTACGTGTGGAATAATTTGCCCACCCTGACCAAACCTGGGACACCATCTGCGGATATGGGCATACTCCCTGCATTCATGACACACCTTCTCAATCACTAGTCTCTAAGTCAAAATAGAATAAATAGGACGAGCCCCAAAATCTGAGCAAACTATCTAAGTGCTCAGTGTACTTGATGGTCGCGGAGTGGTCCTTGGCGGACCCCCTAGTGACACCTGTATGGCTGACTGAATAGAGGTGTCCCACAAAGGCCAGCCCCCTGGAGTACGGAGTCTAGCAAAAGAACCGCTATAAGGACCCACCTTCTGAGCCATCTTCTCGGCATTCTTTCGCATAACCATCCTATTTCACCCCCTACATATTTTTCACAAACTCAACTACCTCCTGAAAGGTCTTGCCTGCAGAAACCATCGAAGGTTGACAGTTGGGGCCACATTCCAGGCCTTTATAAATCGCCTGATCCTTTTCCTCCTCTATGGACAATAAGGGAGGACCATACCGGGCAGTGAGTGGAATCGGGCTGAGTGTGCCACAACTAAAGAGGTCCCCTTCTCAATGGTGGTGAACTCATCCCATTGCCAATCTCTCCAGAATTTACGTGGTATGTGCTTCTCAAAAAAGTGGAGTAGAATTGGGTCGGCTCAATGGTGGTGACCTTTCTTTGGTCTGCACTCACAAAAGACCTCCACGAGCTTAGAATCACCTATCTATTGGAAGGTGACAAACTCTATCCTATACTTCTCCACTTGCTTCCATTTTATGGAGCCTCTCGTGATAGCCAATGATAAACTCGTATGCATCTCTACTAGCACCGTAGAGGTGGAGGTTTTGCTTGGTGAACCCCCATAATAAGTCATGCTCCTCTGCAGTCATTACTAATCCAGCTACCGACCTCGAAAATATCACCGCCTTAAGAATATCATCAATGCGGGGAGCCACAATAGCTGTATTTTTGTATTCCATTTGCTCCTGCGGAGAGTAGTTAGCTCTACCCCCCATTTCCCATGAGGCTGCTCAGAAGGTTAAGGACCTGAGCTAGGACCACGGAGGATCTTTGGAGCGGCTACTGCCTCTTGAAGAGTTGTTGTTATCAACTCACTATGCTCTTAAAAATGAATTTTTGCTTAGTTTTCAAGTCATTTAGGTGGATTTTATACCCTTTTTCTTGATCTTTGTAGATACCTAACATGAATAGGAAAAGCATGAAATTGAGCAAAAAGCATGAAAAATAGAGTTGAGGACCGGTGCTCACGAAGGACACAGCGAAACACTAGTTGGTGCGGTTATCCTATTGTCTTTGAAGGATGGGGCAGTGAACTGCGTATCAGCACCGGCAAACATCCGTTGCGCCGAAGTGATCAAAAACTTTCTGGCCATCGGCGTGACAGACTAGCGGTTCACGGATCAGCACCGACGAACCGCCTGTGCCAACACCAAAGCACTCCACGATCTCCTTTGTTCTTCACATGACTGATTGATGGCCCTCGGATAAGCATCGACGAACCACAAGTGAATCGCAAGTGACTCGCTAGAAAGGAGTTAAAACGTCAAGAACGAAAAGAGGAGTAGATCTATACCTTCTTTTTGTATATCTCAAAAAGGAACTAAATATTCCATTATTCCATATCAGGTTTTCATTATTCTATGAGTATTGTATTGAAGTAGAGAGAGGTAGAGAGAGAAACAATCTTCTTCTTCTTCTACAAGGTAGAAACTCTATTGGAGCATAAACTCTTGCTGAAATTTTCTTACTCAAGTTGTGAATGGATATTAAATTTTTATTGGAATGCAATGTTTTTTTAATTATGAGTAGCTAATTTCTTGCTAGGGGTGTGTGGGGTTTGTTTGAATTGGGTATTGTGTATTTGATCTTAGATTTGCTCTATTAGTATAATTATAGTATTTCCTCTGAGTTTTAATCTTAATACTTATAGTTGCAAATGGGTTGACTTTACTTACTTTAATTTTGCTTGAGAAGGAATTTGAAGTATGGGTAAGGAAATACTAATGGGTAATTGAGTGTTGATCATATGGGGTTAGGCTAGATATAGCCAAAACCTATTATCATATACCCACAGAGAATCTAGGCTAGAAATAAATAATTCTCACCCAAGCGATGTGGTTGTTGTGAAAAGAACTTTGAGTTTGAAAAAACCTGAGGTTAATGCATTTAATTGGTTGAGAAACTTGGATACTACCTTGACATTAGCTAATTATACTATTTAGTAATGCTAGGAGATTTTGAGAAACCCAATTCAATGATGCCCCTATCAATATCACACCCCTAGTCATTTCTCCTTTGATGTTTTCTACGCTTTACCTTTGTTTTCGTGATAGAACTTCTCTCTTAATTAACAAATTGCATTTCCCCAATTTTGACTTTGTTCTTTGAAACTAATGTGAATTACTTCAATTTAATAGACAACTCTTGTGTGATCGACTCACATTCCTGTGGGATTCTACCCGACACCCGTCGGGTATATTTGTTTTGTCAATGACCATTTATAATCTCGTTAAGGAGTGAATTTAGATGTTATCAAAAATGGCGTCGTTGCTAGGGAATGTAATTTGATAGCCTTTAGTTGATTATTGGGTTGAATTAATTTAGCATCTCCCGTGTTATTCTCACCTTGTTGAATTGTTGTTTGTATGCTAATGAGTCCCTTTGAAAGGCTACCGAAGAATCCCAATGGGGCATCTTATTTTGAAACCCTCCAATTGATGGATGAGATGTTGAGGAAAGAAAAGGCGGTGTTAATGGTGATGATGAAGAAAATAGAGTACATTAGCGAATTGTATGACATGTTTAGTATGAGTACCAACAAGCCAACCAGGGCTATTGTTATCCTTATAATGAAAATCAAAGGTCGAAACTTTGTATATATAGCTGAAATGAGTAGCCAGGAAAGTGATGAGTCCTCCTCATCCGCATTGAAAGCATGCTCGAGGTTGTGCTTGAGCAGGTCGTTTCGATTGATTTAGGAATTCGGGAGCTGATAAGTGACCTCTTGGACCTCACTTAAAGGTGAAGGACCGCCAAGTGTCTATCAAAAGTTAGAGGATAGAATGAATTTGTTAGCATCTCAGTTGGAAACCTAAGGGTGATAAGGAAAGAAAGAGCTCAGCACCACCAAACATGGTGGAAGAAGGGGTGTGGAATGGGAATGGAAGAAAGATTTTGAAAGAAACATTTAAGAAGTATTCTCTTGATCAGTGGAGGATTAGGAAGAGGTGTGTCATGTGAGTAAAGAGTTGGGCACCTAATCTTTTTGCAGCAAAAAGCGATCTTGACCTCAAGAATCAGACAACCCCACCATCACAACCTTACATCATTTCACCACTAGTATTAGACCTCAAACCATTACTTGCCCTCCTACGATATGTATATTGGAAAAGAAACGACACTCTTGCAGTGATTATTTGATTAAACTCGACAATCAACAAGTATTTCAAGAGTTGTACTGAGAATATCTAGCAATGGGCCGGGATGGACTATAGCTGATATCATTGGTATACCACCAGGTATTTGCACTTTCATAAGATCAACGCCGAGAAAAGTGTTGTCCATAGGTTGGGCATCGAGAGGCGCTGAGATCCACAGTACAAGATGTAGTTAAGAAAGAAATTATCAAATGGTTAGATGCAGGAGTTGTGTATCCTATAGATGATCTTGATCAGATAAGCCTGTTAATGTGTTTCTCGAAGAAAGGAGATATTACAGTGGTACCAAACAAAAGAATAGAGATAATTCCAATCGTCCAGTCACCGGATGGGAGGTGTGCATGGATTACACCAAGTTGAACTCCATGGATTAAGAAGGATCCTTTCTAGTTTCCTTCATTGTGGAAATGCTAGATAACTTGGCTAGGAAGAATACTATTATTTCTTGGATGGATACTATGGTTGCAATCAAATTTCAATTGCTCCCGAGGATCAAGAAAAATAACATTTACATGTCCTTATGACACTTTTTGCATTCAAAGAGGATGCACTTCGAACTGCAATGCCCCAACCACCTTCCAGGGGTGTATGATGGCAATATTTTCAAATATGGTAGAGGATACTATGGAAGTCTTCATGGACGACTTCTTAGTTATAGGAAATTCATTTGAAGACTATTTGGTCACCTAAAAGAGGTGTTGAAGAGATGCGAAGAGACGAACTTGGTATTTAATTTAAAGTGTCACTTCATGGTAAAAGAGAATAGTTTTAGGACACAAGATTTTACGGGAAAGGGATTGAAAAAATTAGACCAAGTGAAGATTAGTTCCATTGGCAATTGCCTCCACAAAGATTGTGAAGGGTATTAGGAGTTTTCTGGGACATGCAGGATTTTATCATTGTTTTATCAAAGACTTCTCTAAGATAGCATATCCTTTTTTCCGATTGTTGAAAAGAGGCAAAGTTCAATTTTGATGAGGACTTCATGAGGGCTTTTCTGGAATTGAAAGAGAAGCTTGTATCCGCTCCAATCATTACTGCACTAGATTGGTCAAAGCCCTTTGAACTAATGTGTGATGCTAGTGGCGTAGCGTTAGGAGCAGTGCTTCGTCAGAGGAAGGAAAATTTTTCTTATCTACTATGCCAGCAAATCACTGACTAATGCACAAGCTGCATTACGGTGACAACAAGAAGTTTGCTTTAAGCATAGTTTTTGCATTTGAAAATTTTGGGTATACTTTTAGGGACAAGGTTATGGTGCACACAGACCGTACAGCACTCAAGAATATTTGACGCGACCAAGAAGGATGCTAAACTCAGGCTTATTAGGTGGGTCACTTTTTTACAATTTGATTTTGAAGTAAAAGATTGAAAAGTATGTGAAAATCAAGTGGGTGACCATTTGTTAAACCGGAAAAGGTAGAGCAAGAAGCACAGCGAGGGTATGATGACTTTCCTGGCAAGCAGATTTTGGCTGCAACCCATGACTTAAATCCGTGGTTTGCTGATTTTTGGCTAACTACTTGGCAAGCAATATCAACTCTTGTAGGATTGACTTTCCCTCAAAATAGAAATTCATGCATGATGTTCAAAAGTTCTATTGGGACATCCGTACCTTTTCCATTGTTGTGCTAATGGTATAATTCATGGGTGCTATTCTAGAGGTTGAAATGGTGTGTCAGCAGGCATCATTCGTCACCGGTTGGGGAGGCCATTATGGGAGTGTTAGAGGACAGCATCAAAGACAACCACATGTAGTTTTATTGGCCTACCCTCCATTAAGATGTCCATTACCTTTTTGATAAGCAATATGATAAATGTCAACGAACGAAATGTTTCAATTCGACATGAGATTTTTTGATACCGAATCTTAGAGGTGGAAACAGAACGATGTATGGGAATCGATTTTATGGGTCCTTTTTTGAGATCTTATGGAAACACATACATATTGGTGACTGTTGATTATGTCTCGAAATGGGTGAAAGTTATGGCGTTGCCCAATAATAAGGGGAAGAGCATAATGGCCTTTTTGAAAAAGCACATTTTCTCATGATAAAGCTCTGGAGCTATCATAAGTGTTGATGGGGGAATCACATTTTTGTAATCATTTGTTCAGTGCTTTGCTAACCAAGTACGGTGTTAAGCACAAAGTGGCTGCCCATCATCCTCGAGACTAGTGGCCGAAGAAGAAGTCTCTAGTTGGGAAATCATGTCCACTCTAACTAAAATAGTAAATGTGAACAGAGCGGGTTGAGCTCAAAAACTAGATGACGCCTTACGGGCATATCAGACTGCTACAAAACACCAATTGGAATGTAACCCTACCAGCTTGTTTTGCAAAGGTTGTCACCTTCCCATTGAGCGAGCATAAAGCCCTGTGGAACTGAAAGTTTGAACCTTGATCGGGAAATCCATCCAAGGCGAGTGGAAATTCTACGTAGGTTAGACAAATTTAGAATGACGGCATGGCAGAACAACTGCCATCTATATGGCCCTCATGAAGCATTAACATGATCAAAATCTGCATCGAAATTTTCCCTGAATGGGTGTTGTTGTTTAACTCAAAACTGAGTTATTCCCAGAAAAGCTCACATCTAAATAGTCGGGTCAAGTTAAGGTGTCCAAATTTTTTGGGAACGGTTCTATTGAACTTGAGGGAGAAAGCAGGTCAAAATTCAAGGTGAATGGGCAAAGGGTGAAGAAGTATTTGGGGGCATTGGAGGAGGTTGACCAAGTGGAGGTCATGTACCTGGACAAACCATAGCAACAAAATGCATCAATCGAAGCCATGAGTAACTAAGGCGCTTCTTGGGAGGCTTAACCCAAGTATTTTACTTTGAGCACTTTTTATGTTTTGTTTTGTTTTGTAGGTGGGCTGGATGTTAAACAAGGCAGAAAAGAACATGGTACGCATTACTTGTTTGGACAAGTGAAACTCCGGTGCACAAGCGAACGCCGCTGCTGTCACCAAAGAAAGTAGAAAGTGGAGAAAATGAGAGTAAGCCGGTGGCTCACTGGCGTAATGCTGATGACATTGTAAATAGTCGAGCGGGCACCGGTTCAAACCAGTACACACAGGAGTTGAGGTAGAATCGGTGACCCAACCGACAAAATGCAGGTACCAAATCGCGAATCGCCAGTCAAATGCTGATTTGCAAGACAGTGAACTGAAAGGATGATGGTCATCGGTGATTACCAGTTAAGCACAGGTCAAGGTACGAACTTCATTTAAAATGTTGACGGGCGGGTGTGAGCCTGTTAGTGACAGACCCATAGTTTCTAGTCAAACCCTTCTAACTACTAATAAAAACCCTTTTCTCCATCTTCTTCTAAAAACTCCCACCACTCTTTAACATCCCAAAAACCACCTTCCCAACCTAACACCATTAATACCCACCTTATTCTTGCCCAATTACCTCCCCTCTTTTAGCCTTTAAAATGTTACACTCTGCAAATTTCCGTAGTACGACCATCATGTGCTCATGTATGTTTAGAATTTTTAGTATTAACACACCCGAGAGAAGGTTCGGGCGAACACATGAACACGTCGTCGAACGGATGGGGCGAGATCGGAAGACGCGCCTTTGGGTGTCGCACCGCACAACCTCCCCTATGCACGGGCTGACACGTCGCGCCCCTAGTGCTGCATGATGGGGGGCAAGCCACCCACACCTGCCCTACCTATATATAAGTCCCTCTTAAGTCACATTGTTTCATTATACAAAATTTCCCTCGGCCCAAAATAAAGAACAAGCCCACGAATTTCATCAATTTTTCATCCAAATTACGCCGTCAAACTCTGTCCAAATGCAAATTTATCTTTGGCATCGAGTTCTGAGCCTTCGAGATCATCTCTACAGAGTTATTTCTTGGAAACTTCGCTCAGTGCACTGAAACCCCGCTGATTAAAAGTTGCCGAAATTACTTTAAATTGGGTCTACGCGGCTATAAGCAATATGTAAGCAGTTCTACCTTCTAAATTCTCTCCAGTGGCGAGTTTTGGCTGAATTAATCGAAGATAAAGTTATGATCAATTCTATTGAAAGATATTGTTGACTACTTAGATTATTAGTATTGAAATAGCCTCATTTTCTCAGTGAGGGCTTCAAATTGGTGGAATTACTAACTTCGGGTTGGAATTGCTCGAGTACATAGAAATCATCGATTAAGGTATGTTAAGGCTATTCCTCTCGGCAAGTTAATCCTGTTGTTTAGCTGATACAGTCAATACCTTATAGCCTTTGTGCCTGCTCCAGTATTATGGTTAGCTATCGCGATGAAACGAGGGTATAGTATAGTATTCTTCGGTGAAAGGTTTAAATCCAGTTTTGGCTGTTGCCAGAGGCGACGTGGGAGCTTCTGTTTAGTTGTTTATCGATTAGTAGGCGTCTTGTTACAACCTTAAGGACACAAAAGCCTGAGGGTGGATGCTAGCCTATATTACTAAACTAAGCAGCACAAGACGTAGTTATAGTTGATAAAAAAGTATATGGATTCAGCTCAAAGACAGTTACAAGAGCCCAAACGGCTCAGATACAGTTATAGGAGCCCAAAAGGCTCAACTACAATTATAGGAGCCCGGATGACTCGGCTATGATTGCAGGAGCCCAGACAGCTCAGATACAGTTATAAGAGCCCAGACGGCTCAGAGACAGTTACAAGAGCCCAGACGGCTCAGATACAGTTGCAGGAGTCAGATGGCTCAAAAACACAACTATAGGAGCCCAGACGGCTCAACCCAGGGCACGGAGCCATTAGGCTCGGATACAACTTCAGAAGACGAGTATTCCTGAGTTTTAGCATACCTATGAACCTATAGTAGTCCAGATTAGAAGGGTGTGCATTGTTTGTACTTGTCAGGACTTATGGGGCCCAGGTAGGTTATTCTATGTTGATTATACCTTCTAGGCTTATGGAGACTGATTGGGATTCTTGTTTGTACATATACTTTCTAGTTAGATTTCAGATTGTGAGATTATTCAGGTTAAATTCCTATCCTCCTGATTACTTTCAGTCTTTCTATTAGCTTTACTCAACTTCATTACTGCCTTACATATTTGGTACATATTGGCACTGATGCCCATCTTTGGGACCTTTGCATTACTTGCCTACGAGGTGTGGATAGGCGTAGTCCGCGGCCTTCTAGCTGCCAACTAGAGTCCATAGTTCAAGTAGCTCCTCTTCTATGGAATTGATAGTTAGAGAAGGTTTTTCTTTTTGTTGTATAGCTTTTGGGTCGAGGCCACTGTTCGACTATTATTGCACTCCTAGAGGCTTGCGAGGCTACGGTTTCTCAATTGTTAGTTGTTGTTGTCCGTGCGGAGCCTAGTGTAGCTAGTTAGTTAGTGGCCTTGTCTGACCATAGTATGAGTATGATTACCTATTTTCATTCTGCTATAACTAGATAGCATTATGGTCTTATCGGCCCACATAGGATCCCCTTTTATCGCCTTATTGTTGGGTTAGCTGTTTTTGAGTTACAGCTGTTGCATGGTCTTGTCGGCTCAAGGCTGTGTTTTGTAAGATATAGCTCGTAGTTTTTCTTGATTTTGAGTTGCTGGAAAGCACCAAGGTGCCTATGCCCTGGCCGGGTCAGTCCGGAGTCCCAATTTGGCATCAAGTGTCGGTCATGCCTCCCAAGGTGGGGGCGTGATAAACTTGGTGTCGAGAAGGTCATATTCAGGAGTCTGCAATCCATGTCAAGTAGAGTCTTTTCTATGGGTGTGGTTTGCACCATATTCTATAGACAGGAGGCTACAAGAGCATAATAATGTGGTTACCCTTATTCTCCTCGATCGTGCTATAAATTTTTGTATTGTATAGGGTAACTCCCTAAACTTACATTATTCTACTTATTACAAAGAAATGTCTGACCCACAATAGACCACGACTGGTTGGAAGCTGGATGTAGCGGAAGGAGAGGGCACTAGTTAGGGGCCCCAGTCAGAGTCGACCCATTATGGGGCGATAGGGACACATCACCTCGATCTTCAGCACTCACCGCTATACGAGGCTCCCTCCAGGAAGTATTTATACCAGTACCACCCCTAGCCATCCCAGTTCCATCAGATCAGGAGATTAGGAGAGAAATTTACATATTGGTTCAGATAATGGCTGCCCCGCATCAGCTGACCCTATAGTACCGGCCATTGTCAAGCCCACGAGGGCCGGGAATTTGAGAGTCCACGAGGTCCTTGCCTTGGTCCTTCTCAGTTTATAGGAACAGACCATAAAGAGGACCCTTAGAACTTCATAGACCAGCTATAAAGGATATTTAGGGTCATGCATGCCTCTTCCACAGAATCCCGGTTGAGTTAGTAGTGTTTCAATTGCGAGATAGCGGTTTTGTGGTGCGAGAGTTGGGAAATGTCCCGAGGTAGAGATGCACCCCACCTACATGGCCTAGCTTCTCTGAAGCTTTCATAGACCACTATTTCCCTGAGAGATCTAGCAGGCCAGAGAGTAGAGTAGCTTTTACATCTGGAGCGGGGCAAAATGAGTGTCGAGAGAGTATGCCTTGAGAGTTTTGATTCCTTGGCCAGATATGTGCCAATGTTTGTTGATACTATGCCAACCAGGGTACATCGATTTGGAAATTGTGCCAGAATATGTGGAATCTTATATCACAGTCATATTACAAGAGGATATGGATACCTCACAAATTCAGGCTACTCGAGAACATAGAAAATCAGACAGCGTACGTACGCGATTGATAGTGCAGGTCAGAAGCAGCGTCGGAGGGCTAGACGTGCAGACTTTCAGGCAGATTTTAGGGTGACCAGGCCTTGTTTTTCAGGTAGGACACCTAGGACCCCATTTCAACAACAACGAATCAGATCATCGTGGGCAGTGGGTCAGAAGTGAAAGTTCCACAGTGTTAGGCTCGTAGCAGTGGGATCCAGATCAGATGAGGCCAACTATACCGTGCAGTACCCGTAATAGGATACATCTGGGGAGATGTAGATATGGTTTCACCGCTTGCTATTCCTGTGGACAAAGAGGGCACATGATGAGAGATTGTCTAACTAGATACCAGGGTGATCAGGACTAGCAGAATAGGTCCTCAATAGGTTCACATGCTCCAGCACCTTCTACGGGGCGCAGGCCCTCCCGCTCCAAGCGGTAGAGGCTGGGGTAGATCAGGGGCATCCCGGTTCGGGCGGCGGTCGGGATCGCGCTTATGCACTCTCTTGGGACGACGGAGTCGAGTCGTCACCCGAGATGTTGTGATAGGTATGTTGGATGTTTGTTCTCACTCAGTTTATGATCTAATAGATCCAGGTTCCACTCTATCTTATGTTACTCCGTTAGCGGCCCAGAAGTTTGGTATAACAGCAAAATTACTCGGCTGACCCTTCTCGGTGTCTACACCCATCGATGTCTCTATTGTTGCTAAGATAATTTACTGGGATTGTACAGTAGAGATTGTTGGTCTCCAGACCCTAGCAGATTTAGTGGAGATGGAAATGATTGATTTTGATATAATTAAGGGTATAGATTGGCTATCACTATGTTACGCCAATGTAGAGTGTTGACCAAAACTGTGGAATTTCACCTTCCAAGGAGGTAATGCGAGAATGGAAGGCAATGCAGCTATGCCAAAAGGTAGAGTTCATATCCTATCTTTGGGCAAGAAAATTGATAGCGAAGGGTTGTATTTACCGCATTATTTAGGGTTTAAGGATATGCAAGCAGAATCCCCGACTCTTAGTCTATCCAGTGGTTAGCGAGTTTCTAGATGTGTTCCCAGATGAGCTTCCTGGTATTCCTCCAGAGTGAGATCGATTTTCTATCAACTTGCTTCCAGGTACATAACCTATATCCATCCCTCCATATCGCATGGCTACCGCCGGGTTGAAAGAGAAAGAATAGTTGAAAGACTTGTTAGATAAGGGTTTCATTTGGCCTAGTACTTCACCATGGTGCACCAGTCCCTGTTTGAGGAAGAAAGATGGCTACCTACGCATGTGTGATAGATTATCGGTAGTTGAATAAAGTTACCATTAAGAATAAATACCCTCTTCCAAGGATAGATGATTTGTTTGATCAGGCTGCAGGGGAGAAATATTTCTCCAAAATTGATTTAAGGTCGGGTATCATCATGTGTGGGTTCGGGAGAAAGATATCCCAGAATACAAACTCATGACTAGATATGGTCATTTGAATTCTTAGTATGTCCTTCGGGTTGACGAAGCAACAGTGTTCATGGATCTAATGGACGGTATCTTGGAGCCATATTTAGATCTTCTTGTGATAGTATTTATTGAAGATATTCTGGTATATTCCCTCTCGGAGGCCAAACCACGAAATCGCATGAACAGTACTTCAGATCCTCAGAGATCAATAGTTATATGAAAAATTCTCAAAATGTGAGTTTTGGCTGAATTCCTTAGCTTTCTTGGGCCATATTGTATCGAATGCAAGCACCCGGAGTTGACTCTAGAAAATCGAGGCAGTTAAGACATGTCCTAGACCTACAACTCTTGGAGGTTCATAGCTTCCTGGGGTTAGTTGGGTATTACAGAAGGTTCGTAGAGGGATTTTAATCCATTGCAGCCCCGTTAACTAGATTGACTCAGAAAACCAGCCAAATTCCACTAGACCGAGGTTTGTGAGCTTGAGTTTCGAGGAGATGAAAAATAGGTTGACATCCACACCAGTATTGGCCTTACCAGAGGATTTAGAGGCTATGTTTTATGTGTGACGCTTCAGGCGTTGGGTTAGGGTGTGTTCTGATGCAACACGACAAGGTGATTGTTTATACTTTGAGCCAGTTAAGGAAACATGAAAAGAACTACCCTACCCATTATTTAGAATTAGTTGCGATGGTTCATGCCTTAAAAATTATGGAGGCATTATTTATATAGCGTGCACATGGATATTTTTACTAATCATAGAAGCCTCTAGTACATTTTCATAAAGTTGAATTTATGGTAGCGTCGTTGGTTAGAATTCTTTGAACTATGGCGTGAACATCTTGTATCATCCAGGAAGGCTTGTTACACCCCGTAGGTTTCTAGACCTTAGTTGGCCTATTCGCATGTTGGTTGGGAGTTTTAGAATGTCATACGTGCGAGGAAAGAGCCGAGGAAAGGCCGAACTTGTGCCAAGTTAGATTTACCGCAGAGGAGGCCAGGCTTGTGCTGTCCCGGAGGGAAACGTGGCACGGGCACCTCCTCCGCGATGGCCAGCATGGCTGAAACCCAAAGTGGCACAATGACGCGTGCCCGTTGCTATGCAACTGGCTTCAAATATATAAAGTCCTTCCACTTGGTTTTAAGTCGGTTTCATTTTATTTCATTAGAAACAACCGGAAAACAAAGAGGCTTGAGGATTCAACATAAATATTCATCCGATTACACCATCAAACACAGTCCAAATCCAATTAACTTGGTGCAAGTATAAAGCTACGAGGGCATTCCTACGGAGTTAGTTTCGTGAAATTTGCACAGGTGAATCATTGTCCCACGAGTCAAAGTGATTGGAATTGATTCAAGCTTCAGTGTTAATACACTCCCATGCTTAAAGTGAGTATTTCTCCCTTCTAGACTTTCGAGAAATTACGAGTTTTCGACCGTTCTTCGATAGTCGAAGGCATTCAATTAAGTTATATATATAGCATTGTTTTTCTCTAGTATAAGAATGAAGTTAATTCTATTCCTTCATGAAAATGATTATATTTGGGGAGAATAGCTGAATATTAGCCGAGCTACATATAAAGTTAATCAGAAAGCCGACAATCGAGGTATATAAAGCGATTACTTTCGAGCAAGTTAGTTGTCCCAAGTATATTAAAATAGTATATCAGTAGAATATTTCACCAGAAATAGTATAGCGTACTCCTTGTGAAATTTAGTAAAACACGTCAGAAATATTATATCGTGTTTAGCATGAAACCTAGTAAAACAACATAAGTCCCAACAGATTATTTCAGAAATGTTAGATCATGCTTTAGTATGAGATTCGAGTACAACATTTCAGTTATTATTATCAGATTTAGTATGTTTTATATGCTGTCATTGCTATCAGTTGAGACTTGATTATGTTGTTTGAGCTAGATTACCTAGCTTCATTGGCCGCCCGGGGTTAATAGCTGTATCGACTCATCCCGCCACGGGGGCGAGGATATGTGGCTCTACGGAATGGCATGTCGTCATAGGGACAAAGAAATAGGATGCCAAGTTTCCCATATTTTGCCATGATCGGCTTTTATACACCCTGTTGGCGCTTGTGCCGGGGTGTTGATTCAAGTCCTCCGAACTCAGGTATAGTTATAGTCAGGACGGCAATTTGGCTGCATACCCGGGGGGATCGACGGGTTGCTTATAGTTAGTAGGTGATGTGGTATGACCTGGGTAGGGGTAAATAAATTGTGATGATTGTACCTTCCAGCTTATGGGGGCCAGGTAAGGTTTATGTTGTGTTATGTTATGTCATGTTATTTTAGTTATGTAGTTGAGCAGACGGTAGAACGCCACGTCATGAGTACGACTCTAATTTTTTTCAGAATAGTTAAGTTAGTCCTGAACCAACTATTCCAATTAGTTTCAGTCTGTCTTTCATATTGTTCCAGTTACTATCAGTTTCATTATTTACTTTCAGTTATTTTCAGTTGTTTCTTTGCATACTCAGTACCGGAGTGGTACTAACGCCCCGTTTTGGTGCTTATTCACTGCCTGCAGGTAATCATAGATGAGGAGCAGATCCCTCATAGTCCCAGTTAGCGATACAGATCATTCAGCTCCTTTCATCTAGAGCTTGAAAGACAGAGAGTTTTACTCTCTTTGTGATTGTGCGATATGGGTAGGCGGAAGCCCTGTCCCGACCATCTTATTATTTTAAGAGGCTTGCAGATTGTATTATATTTCCTGTGGTTAGATGTATCGTCAGTGTGGAGCCATATATGTTTCCAAAATTGTATGTGATGGCCGTGCGGGCCTTGTTCAGTTGTTAGTTGGTGACCTTGTCGGTCACGGTCGGTTACGCGAATTTCATTTTCAGATATAACTAGACAACATAGTGGCCTTGTTGGCCCGCATAGGATCCCTTGTAGTTGGTTGTTCTGGTTAGCTGTTTATATCCTTACAGGTGGCTATAGGCCTTGTCGGCCGGAGGCTGTGTTTACAACCGTTATATAGCCCGTCATTTTCTTGAATCTAGAGTTAGAGCCAGCGACACCGAAGTGCTTAGGCTCAGTTAGTCAGCATTCCAGATCTAGTAGGAACCAGGTGCCAGTCATGCCTCCCAAGGTGGGTCGTGACAAGGCTAATATTGTAGCTGTTCGAACCCAAACTACACACCGTGCACGTGGTCGTACAAGTAGTAAAGTGGCTTTATTTCAAGTCCAAGTATCGATCCCGCGAGGGGACTGAACTACGGTAGTAATTAACCTAAGCGTTAGTGAACGATATCTCTATTAATGTAAAGACAACTAAACAATTAATGTTTTATGAGTTAAGATTACTAAGTAATAAGAATCTAAGTCAAGATTATAATTTGAAGTACGAACAATAGCAATGAACAAGGGCGAGGTTAAGGCAAACATGCGTGGATGTAATTTCTTAATTCAATTCAACTAATCTTCTCTTCGGTTGCTAGTCAGGGTAATTTCCTATGAATTGGATCTTTCGACTCTGTCGGATGTGAAGGATTCAGTGGAAGCTGTTCCTCAGCGTTCTGTGATGAAGTTCAGTAATATCAATGATATAACGGTGCCGCCAGCTGATTCATCAAGACAGGATTATATTTGTTATGGGCGTGCGAAAATTAACGCTCCAATTTTTCCCAGCTAAAGAGTCTCATGCTCTAGCCATACATAACCGATTCCATAAATGACTAATAAGACTTTCAGATATATTTCTATTCTGAACGTAAATCTTTTCTCAATTTTCCCAGCTAAGAAAAGATCATATCCTACCAATTCACATCTGTCCAATTACTTTCCTTTTCAGAATCAAAATTGGATTAATAAGATACACATTAACATTGGTCAAACATTAATGTAGTAAAAACAAGAATTGATACAACAACCATTGAAGAAAATATGAAAACTGAAATGATTAATGATTACATTCCTCTACAATTATCCTTAACCTCAGCAAGAGGTGAATTAGCCACTCATTTGTGCATCTTTAAATTAGTAGAATTCATACAAGCAATTGAAATTAAAGAGAAAAAGGAAGAGAAGAACCCTAGAATTTTCGTCCTCTCAACTACCTGCTACCCACGTTCTTGCTCAAAAAAGTCAGAATGTTTAAAATGAAACCTAAGTGTGCTATTTATACTATTGAGAATTTTTCCCGGAATAACAAGCAACGTGGCACATAGTGTATCGCGGAGCACTGCCTCCGTGCCACGGGGCTATCGCGACCCCCACTGGAACTTGTCTCCCAGGTAACTGCACCTCAGCGTGGCACAACATGTATCTCGGAGCCTTGCCTTCGTGCCACGGTGCTATCGCGCACCTTCACTGGAACTTGTGGTTCCAGGTAATAACACTCGACGTGACATGGAGTGCATCGCAGAGCACTGCCTCCGTGCCATGGAGGTAACGCGAACCTCCACTGGAATTTGACATATTTTAATCATCCCAGGCAGAATGCCTCCGAGATGGTAGCGTGACACGACGCCATCGCGGAGCCCCTATTTTTGCCAACTTCCCTTGTCAACTTCCACTTCTTGCTTCCAAGTCCATTCCCGCACTTCACCNAACTTCCCTTGTCAACTTCCACTTCTTGCTTCCAAGTCCATTCCCGCACTTCACCAACTTGTAGATTAGCTTCCAAAATTTCCTTCTACCTGCAAAACAAAACTAATCATGTTGTTTAGTATAAATTCACATTTACCTAAGAATCACATGAGAATGTACACATAACAATAGATAAACAAGTAGAAATGAAGCATTTGAGTATCACTTTGGGCATGAAATTCTGCCCAAGATCAGTAGCCGATTCCCTTAGCCGTAGATCCATGGGTAGTATTGCATATCTAAGGCCAGAACAATTAGAAATGGCCCGAGAGCTTCACCGATTAGCTAGTCTAGCAGTCCGGGTAGTAAATTTAGAGGATAATGGGGTTGTAATTCAAAATACAATAGTTCATCCCTGGTTATAGAAGTAAAGGAGTGGCAGTATGAGAATCTTAATCAAGTAACACTCAAAAACAAGGTTCAGCAAGTGAACTATCAGCCTTCGAGTTAACGGAAGACAGGGTTTTGAGATTCAGAGGTCGACTCTATGTTCCAGATGTAGCAGGGCTCTACTAGCAGATCATGGTAGAGGTACATTATTCTCGTTACTCTCTTCATCCAAGTTCGATGAAGATGTACCATGACATAAAGGAGATATACTGGTGTCCTAGAATGAAGAAAGGTGTAGCTGAATTCGTAGCACAGTTTCCTAATTGTAAGCAGGTAAAAGCTGAACATCAGAAACCTGGCGGACTAACTTAGGAGATAGATGTACCTATGTGTAAATAGGAGGAAGTCAATATGGACTTTGTGATAGGATTACCCCGTACCAGACGCAAATTTGACTCTATTTGGGTTATTGTCAATAGGTTGACAAAATCAGCTCACTTCCTACCCGTCCGGACTACATTCTCAACTAAAGATTACGCCGAGTTATATATTAAAGAGATAGTCCGACTGCATGGTGTCCCAGCATCTATTATTTCTGACAAAGGGGCATAGTTTACAGCTAGATTTGGGAAACCATTTCAGAAAGGTTTGGGGACACAGGTTAATTTGAGTACAACTTTCCATCCCCAAATAGACGGTTAGGCAGAGCACACCATTCAGACACTCGAGGACATGTTGCGTGTGCGTGTGCTAGATTTTTGGGGAAGTTAGGATGAACATATACCCCTTATTGAATTTTCATACAATAACAGTTATCATTTTGCTATTCAGATGGCACCTTATGAGGTTCTATACAGACGAAAATGCAGGTCCCCCATAGGCTGGTTTGAAGTAGGTGAGGCCGGGTTGATCGTACCTGATATGATCCACCAGTCAGAAGAAAAAGTGAAACTTATCAGAGAATGCTTGCTAACAGCCTAGAGTCGTCAGAAGTCCTATTCTGATGTGCGGCATAGAGACTTGGAATTCAATGTTGATTATTGGGTATTTTCTCAAAGTTTTGCCGATGAAGGGCATGATGAGATTTGACAAGAAGGGCAGGCTTAACCCTAGATTCATTGGCCCGTAATGGATCCTCCAAAGAATAGGTCGAGTGACATATGAGTTAGAAATGCCTTCAGATCTAGAATTGGTTCACCCAGTCTTTTATGTTTCACTGCTCCGGAAATGCATAGGGGACCCATCTCAGGTTGTTCCAGTCGAAGATGTTCAAGTTACTGAAGAGTTAGCCTACAAAGAGACTCCAGTTGCTATACTAGATCGACAGGTCCAGAGATTGAGAACTAAAGATGTAGCCTCTATTAAAGTCTTATGGAGGAATAGAAATGTAGAATAAATGACTTGGGAAGCTGAGGATGATATGAGGGCTAGATATCCTTACTTATTCCAGAATTGATCCAGATTATATAGTAGAGGTGAGATTGTTGTTCAGATGCTATTCTATTGCTTATATTACTAGTACTACCCAGTTATTCATTTTTGTGTTATGGAGTAATTGTTCAAAACATCCTGTGAGATGCCTATGTTGGACTTTTTTGTGTTTCAGGATTTCAGATAGTCCATATTCAGAGGGACTCTGTCAGAATTTTTCTGGCAATAGTTAAAGGAATTGAGTCTTTTAAGTCTAAAGACTACATTCAAGGACGAATGTTCCTAAGGGGGGATGATGTTACACCCCACAAATTTCTATAGTATGACCGTTGTGTGCTCATGTATATTGAATTTTAGAATATAACACACTGAGGAGAACGCTCGGGGGATGAACACACGAGCGCGTCGTCGAACGGACAGGAGGCCAGGTGCGCTGGGCACCGTGCTGCACAGCCTCCCCCTGCTTATGGGCTGGCGCATCGCGCCCCCTATTTTTGTGCGATAGGGGGCGCATGGCACACCCGCTGCCACGGCCCTACCTGTGTATAAGTCCCTCTTGGTCACATTGTTTCATTATACAAAATTTCCCTCGGCCCAAAATAGAGAACAAGAACGAATTTCATTCGATTTTCATCGAATTATGACATCAAACTCCATCCAAATGCAAATTCATCTTGGGTATCGAGTTCTAGGGCTGTGAGGATCATCTCTGTGGAGTTATTTCTTGAAAATTCGCTCGGTGCATCGAAACCCCGCCGAGTAAAGGTTGCCAAAACTACTTTAAATTGAGTCCTACGCGGCTATAGGCAATAGTAAGCATTTCTACCTTCTAAATTCTCGAGAATTGGAAAGTTTTCGGCTGAATTAATGAAAGCTAAAGTTATAGTCAATTCTATTGAAAGATATTGTTATTTGCCGATTATTAGTATTGAAATAGCCTCATTTTCTCAGTGTGAGGGCTGCAAATTGGTGGAATTACTGACTTCCGGTTGGAATTGCTCGAGTACATAGAAATCATTGATTAAGGTATGTTAAGGCTATTCCTCTCATCAAGTTACTCATGTTGTTTAGCTGATACAGTCAATACCTTGTAATAGCCTATCTCTATCAGTGTTGTGGTTAGCTGTCGTGGAACGAGACTAGGGCATAGTATAGTATTCCTCGGTGGAAGGTTTAAATCTAGTTTCAGATGTCGCCAGAGGTGATGTGGGATCTTCTAGTTCAGTTGTTTACCGATTAGGAGGATTAGTAGGCATCTTATTACCACCTCAAGGCCAAAGAGGCCTAAGGGTGGCTGATAGCCTTTATTACTAAACTAAGCAGCACAAGGCATAGTTATAGTTGATAACACAACATATTATTCAGCTCAGAGACAGTTACAGGAGCCTAGACGGCTCTGATACAGTTACAGGAGCCCAGACAGCTCAACTACAGTTATAGGAGCCCTGATGGCTTAGCTATCGTTATAGGAGCCCAGATGGCTCAAATATAGTTACAAGAGCCAAGACGGCTCAGAGATAGTTATAGGAGCCCAGACGGATCAAATACAATTATAGGAGCCCAAATGGCTCAGACACAGCTATAGGAGCCCAGACGACTCAACCCGAACTTAGAAGCCTACCAAGTTCGGATACAACTTTAGAGGATGAGTATTCCTGAGTTATAACATGCCTATAAACCTATAATAGTCCAGATAAGAGGGGTGTGCATTGTTTGTACTTGTCGGGGCTAATGGGGGCCCATGTAGGTTATTCTATGTTAATTGTACCTTCTAGGCTTATGGGGGCCGGTTAGGTTCTTGTTTGTATATATACTTGCTAGTTGTATTTCAGATTGTAAGGTTATTCAGGTCAAATTCCTATCCTCCTTATTGATTACTTTCATTTCTTCTATTAGCTTTATTCAGCTTTCATTACTGCCTTACATATTCGGTACATATTATACTGATGCCCATCTTTGGGGTGCTGCATTACTTGCCTACAGGTGCGGATAGACGTGGTCTAGGACCTTCCTAACATCTAGACAGAGTCCACAGTTCAGTCAGCTTCTCTTCTATGGAGTTGATAGATAGAGAAGGTTTGTTCTTTTGTTGTATAGCTTTTGGGTAGGTCGGGGCCCTGTCCAGATCATTATTCCACTCCTAGAGGCTTGTAGGCTACAGTTTATCAGTTGTTAGTTGTTGTTGGCCGTGTGGGGCCTATGTATATTATGTTTTTTGTGGTGGCCGTGTGGGGCCTATTATAGTTGGTTAGTTAGCGTCCTTGTTAGCCATAGTATGAGTATGATTACCTATTTTCATTCTTCTATAATTAGACAGCATGGTGGTGTTGTCGACTCGTATATGATCCTTTTTATTGCCCTTTTGTTGAGTTAGCTATTTTCCTTTATAGGTTTGTGTGGCCTTGTCGGCTTGATACTGTGTTTATAGCCAAGATATAGTTCGTTGTTTTCTTTATTTTGAGTTGTTGGAAAGCACCAGAGGTGCCTATGCCTCGCCAGGTCAGTCCAGGTCCAAGTTTGACACTAGGGGCCAGCATGCCTTCCAAGGTGGGGTGTGACATAAAACTTCTCCTCCATTATCCCTCTCATCTCACCCCATTAACTATCACTTCGAAGATACCATATTTGGGCAAAATTACAAGGTTCTCATCTTCTTACTGATTCTCACTTCCCAACATGTATGTGACTCCTAGCTTGGATATGTTTAAATTGATAAAATGCATTTGAATTCAAGAATGCTAGAATGGATATTGGTCATGCTCATGCCCCCATCTCCCATTCTCTGCTTTTCCTTGTGTGAATATTTTTCATATTGTGGGTGTGGGAGGTGGTGATTCATTGTTTAATGTTAATGTGGGTGTATTCTATAGTAAGTGTGCTTCATGAATTGTATGCTTGAGATTCTAATTAGGGGTGAAGTCCGAGTAGCCCCATGCGCTCCAAAGGCATGATTTTCCTAATGATAGATAAGGTGACGTCTTTCTTAAGGGCAAATCGTCAAATGTTATTTTGGTTGGGATGATTGTGTAAATAATAGTGATGAGAAGTGAATGAGTGAATTGTGATTTTTAAGGGATTTTTGTTAGTTGGATGATGGTGTTCCTTTGGTCAATCGGTGGTCATGCCCGGCGAGACACCGGCTGGAATGCAGGTATAGGTTCAAGGCGACAAGCCACTACCATAGACCCGTGTTCCACCGGCGTTTTGCAGGTCGAGACTGGTGCTTCACCGGTGTGGCGCCGGTAAAAACACATATGCCCAATTTTTTTCCAAATGCTGGCAGCTCACCAGCACTTTGCGGATCGTCATTTGTGTCTCACTGGTGTTCCGTCGGTGTTACCTGCACTAGCAATTTGCCTCTTCAATCTAGCTATCATCCGGTCCTTTGAATTTCATTCTTTAATTATGTTTACTTGTTTCCTTCTTTTCAAATCTTTGTATGGCACTAACATTGTCTTGCAACATCGTGTCCATCCCCATACGGCAAAGCACAAGAAAAGCCCCAATGACCAATACCGCCCCTCATGAATTAGATCCTGAGGAAGCCCAGCGAATTTTGCAACTTCGCTTTGGGTTGGACTGGATGGAGGCTTACTATTTATCCTTCAAAGAGAGCAGGTACATTACCGCAGAAGCTCAATTTGAGGGGGCATCTTTCAAGGATGACTTCCTGGACATTTACATGTCAAGACTCGAACATAGGCCCGGATCGAGACACGGGATAAAGAACCTCAAGAGGCTCCAAGTCGACCCATGGCATGAACATGATAACTAGTATCAACATAAATAAATGTGTAGAGTACAACATTTGAAAAAGTGGAAGTCTGAAAATCCAATAACATCTGAATAATGGAAAACATAATACTGATCCGAAGCTGAATACATGCTATGTCTGATAAGCCTCTATAACCTAACGAGTTGATTAGAAAAGACCCCAACTAACTCACTACTAAAATGAAACTGAAAATACTGATACGAGATGATAAAAAGGTCCTCAAAGGATGAGGACTTACCAACAGGCTGAGTATGCTAGAACTCTAAGAATCTGGCTAGCGGCAAGACTACACCTGAACGTCCGAGCTTGTATCATGAAACTATACAACATAGAGTATGCGGTCAGTACTTAGAAGGTACTGAGTATGCAAGGTAAGTAAAACTACCAAGTAATGTAAAACTGAAATCATGCATATCATAAAACATTTCAAGATAAGATTCTTAGAGTAAGGCTTGCATGCTATTATCTGAAAACATGATTTAACATGACTGAGTATCATAATTGATTCGAATAACCCAAAGCTGAAACTGATATTCATAAGTAAAACTGAACATTAGGTCAAACCTATTGAAAACATAAGATCATAACTGATGAACATGCATAACTAAAAATCATAAGGAACAGCGGGAGACTCGTCATATAACCGACATTACCACGATAGAGCTTACATCGTCCCGACTATTACACTTAAGTGAGTAGAGCCGTCCAAATCCTTGGTAGGGCTAAGGGCACTACCATGATATTGATATCAAAATAAAGGCCCCTCGGGGTAGGGAATGCTCATAAGGGAGGTCCCAAATAATCTGAACATACCTACGTCGGCATGTAGTTTTGAGGCACAGGGTTGTCTGAATCCTTAGCCTACTTGGTGCTAGATACTACTCCCAAAAACATGCATATTCTCTCTATCATTTTTCACAGAAGCTGAACCATCATCTTGCGACAAAGCTAAATAGTAACATAATATATATATATAATCTAAAAACATAATATGAGGAGCCTTGGCTCAAATCATACCACAAGCTAAAAAGCGGGAGTCTAGACTCCAAAATCATGTGGTAAGCTAATTACATGAAATTGAAGTAAATCATGAAACATACTTGATCATATGGGATTACTCAAACTTACACATGCTTTGAGATAGTCAAAATCATGGATATAAACATGGGTAATTCAAAATAGTACTTTCATCATAAACATCTCATCATACTTGAAAACATAGATCATAATCTCAACTCTTCATGAACTTTCATAATTGGGCATTATAATTGTAAGACATTGAAATCATGGTTTGTAATTGAAAACATTATAAAACATGCCCATGAATCTTGAAACACATTAGAAACCTGAATAGATGTTACCCATGATAGATACTTAGAGAATTTCACAAATTGGGTTAAAACCCCATAGACTCATCAACCTTGAATTACATGAATTTAGAAGAGGATTTGGGCATGGGAGTGAAGAAATACTCCCATACATAACCCTACATACCTGGGTACTTTGAATTTCACAACCTCTCTTGCGAATCCAAGTGAATTGAGGAAGAACCTAAAGAATCCTCTAGTTTGATCTTCAATGGACTCCTTGATCTTGCATGCATGGAATGGGAAGGTTTAGAATAGGTTAAGAACCCCTAAAACCCTTCTAATTGAGCTTTAAATGACGTAGTTTAGGGTTTAGGAGCTTAGGAATAATGAATACACCCTTATTTAAATGCAGGAAAAATATACACTGCCAGTCACCACGAGGGACACCACGACTCGTGGTGACCCAGTCATGAAGTACACTGCCCCAAATTTAAATGTCCATCCTGCACCTGACCATGACCAACTCCATGAGTTGTGGAGTCACTTCATGACTCGTGGCTGCCTCTCGTGCTATCTCTGGAAAAATAAACCTTGAATCCTTGACCCTCTTAACCACGGCTAACATAACAAATCGTTGGCCACACCATGACTCGTTACTCCCTTCGTGGTCACCCCCAAACCACCAATCACTGCCAACTCCCCCTTCACTTCACGACTCGTGAAGTCTCCTCACGTGTCACTAGACGACTCATCCTGTGACCTTGTGTAGAAAATCTTTATTTCTCCGTTTGAATCCTCAGGTCTGATCTTTAGGATTTAGGGGTATTACAATATCTCCCCCTTGGGAACATTCATCCTCGAATGTGAATGAACATACTGAAAAGCTGGGGAATAGAACTGACATCCCAAATACTAAACATCTTAAGCTAAAAACTAACGGAGTGACTGACTCCAGACTGGAATACATGACTGAACTGAATTAATGAATGACAAATACATGCATTGACATGAAAGAAACTAGAAAACATGAACTGAACATGAAACTGAATGAAGTACAAAGGAGGAAACTGATACCTCAAGATGGAACTGGACCAGAAGGGAATAGATGCGGGTATTTAGCCATCATATCTTTTTCGGCTTCCCACGTAGCTCCTCAACATGCTGATTTCTCCAAAAAACCTTTACTGACACTAATTCCTTATTTCTTAGCTTCTTAACCTTACAATCAAGTATTTTAATTGGAACCTCTTCGTAGCTAAGGCTATCCTTCACACCTATTCTCCCCACTGGAACAACCAAAGTCGGATCACCGATACACTTCTTCAAGAGCGATACATAGAAAACTGAATGTACTGAAGCAATTATGAGGGCAACTCCAACTCATAGGCCACCTTGCCAACACGTCTCACAGTCCGATACGAGCCAACACAAAGGGTACTTAGTTTCCCCTTCTTTATGAACCTCATCACCCCCTTCATGGGAGACACCTTTAAAAAAACTCAATCATCAACTTCGAACTCAAGCTCTCTCCTCCTCACATCCGCATAGGAGTTTTGGCGACTCTGAGCTGTTCTCAACCTTTCCCTTATAAGCTGAACTTTCTCCATAGCCTCATGAACTGAATATGGTCCTATCAACATAGCTTCATCGACTTCGAACCAACCAATAGGTGATCTACATCTCTACCCATAAAGAGCTTCAAATGGAGCCATCTGAATGTTGGAAGGATAATTGTTATTATATGCAAATTCGATAAGAAGTAAATGATTATCCCAACTATACTTGAAATCAATCACACACGCTCTCAACATATCCTCAAGAATTTGAATGATTTGTTCAGCTTGACCGTCTATTTGCGGGTGGAAAGTTGTGCTAAGCTTGACCTGAGTACCAAGTCCCTTCTGAAACGATCTCCAAAACTGGGAGGTAAACTGAGTACCTTTGTCTGATATGATGGACAAGGGCACTCCATGCAATCGAACTAGCTCCCAAATATACAACTTAGCATAATCCTCTGCTGAATAAGTAGTTTTGACTGGTAAAAAATGAGCTTCTTTGGTCAACCTGCCTACAACCACCCAAATAGAATCATATTATCGACGAGTACAAGGCAACCCTATAATGAAGTCCATATTGATTTTCTCCCACTTCCAAGTAGGGATACTAATGTCTTGAAGCACACCTCCAGGTCTTTGATGCTCAACCTTTACCTATTGACAATTCGTAAACCTTACCACAAACTTTTCTTTATCCTTCTTCATGCCATTTCCATCAGTAAACTTCTCATAGGTAAAGGTATATCTTGGTGGAACCTGGATGTATAGAATATCTGGAAACATGAGCCTCATGCAACATCTTCTCTCTCAAGTCATCAACACCCGGTACATACAAACAACCCTGATATCAAAGTACACCATCTCCCCCTTGGGAGAAAACCTCCACCTTCTGATTCTGAACAGCTTCCTTCAATTTTACCAAAATAGGATCCTTGCCTTGTCTAGCCTTGACTTCAGTCACTAAGGAAGATTTTGATCTATTCTGAATAATGATTCCACCATCTGTCGAGTCAACAAGACGAACTTCTAATCGTATAAGTCAATGCATATCCTTCACTAACTCCTTCCTATCCTCACATATATAGGACACACTCTCCATGGAAACTAAAAGTATCTTCCACTACATTAGCCTTGTTCGGATGATAAAGGACACTCATATCGTAATTCCTAAGAAGCTCCAACCACCTTCTTTGATGTAGATTTAGATCCTTCTAGGTAAACATGTACTGTAGGCTTTTGTGGACCGTAAAAACATCCATATGGACCCCGTACAGATAATGTCTCCAAATCTTCAAGGCAAACACTACCGCCACTAACTAGAGGTCGTGAGTCAGATAGTTTTTCTCAGGACTTTCAGCTGCTTGGAATCATAGACTATAACCTTACCGTGCTACATTAATACAAAACCAAGGCTGATCCTTGAGGTTTCATAATATACCACAAATCCATCGGGGCCCTCAGGTAGAGTCAACACTGGTGTTGAGGTAAGTCGAGTCTTCAACTCTTGGAAGTTCTTCTCACAAGCCTCCAACCATTGAAACTTTACTTTCTTCTGGGTCAACTTAGTCAACGATGCTGCGATGGATGCAAATCCTTCTACAAACCTCTAATAGTAATCATCTAGGCCCAAGAAACTCTTGGTATCCGAAGGACTCGCTGGTCTAGGCCAATTCTTCACAGCTTCTATCTTTTGAGAGTCCATCTGTACACCCTCACTTGACACCACATGACCCAAAATGCTACCGAGTTTAACCAAAACTCGCACTTACTGAACTTAGCATATAATTAGCGATCCTTAAGAGTCTATAGTACCACCCTCAAATGAGCAGCATGATCCTATTTGCTCTGAGAGTATATGAGAATATCATCTATGAACATAATCATGAACATGTCCAAATACGCTTGAACACCCGGTTCATCAAATCCATAAAAGCTGCAGGAGCATTCATTAGTCCAAACGACATAACTACAAACTCGTAATGACCATAACGAGTCCTGAAGGCTATCCTCGGGATGTCACTCTCTCTAACCCAGACTTGATGATATCCGAATCTGAGGTCTATCTTTGAAAAATACTCGGCACCCTAAATTTGGTCAAACAAGTCATCAATTCTGGGGATAGGATACCTATTCTTGATGGTGACCTTGTTCAATTGTCGATAATCAATGCACATCCGATGGGAACCATCCTTCTTCTGGACAAAGAGTACTGGTGCACCCCATAGGGATTTGCTAGGTCTGATGAAACCTTTGTCTAAAAGATCCTTCAACTGCTCCTTCAACTCCTTTAGCTCAGCTAGATCCATTCTATAAGGAGGAATAGATATAGTCCGAGTAGACGTAATGCCTTGCCTTCCATTTGTGCTAGTGTGGGGTCAAGAAGTGCCCATCACCCTAGAGGTAATCAATTCCATCTATTTAGCTGACCCAGTCCGGCCATGTTCAGAGTTCAAAAGGAAGGTGGAAGATAAAGAGAACTAGATTAAGTGGGTAGCTGAAATAATTGCTCAAGATTAGCCACAGTGGGCTGCTACCAAAGGAATAATTCACCGCCATGATCTGAAGTTTGAAGCTCGCATGTGGATGGGCTTAGTATGTTCTCGGATTATCCCTTCCAAGAATACAACACACGTCCCCATTGAGGTCACAATACTTGTGGCTTGTATCATGGATCGGACATACATCAACGTGGGGGAAATCATTGCAGAACAATTCTAAAGGAAAGCCAAGTGAAAGGTAACTTCTTTGCCTTATCCTAGCCTCATGAGTATGTTATGCCTGTGGGCTTCATGCCATATATTCTGACCACTGGACAAAACTGTGAGGGCCGATGGAGTAATTACACTAGCCACTAAAACTGATAAGGATGCTCTTGCTTCAAAGCGACCCAAAGTGACAGTGGACCGAACTAGCCCCCCATCTTCTATGTTCTCCAACAAAACCCAAGGGTCTTCTCAACTATCCAGAATCAACTCTTCTCCACCAACAGATCTATTGAATTTAGCACAAATGGCCTGGGATTATAATGACCAAATATTGAAAAATTGGCCAAAGAAATACCTTTCATGATCCAGCAAGCCATCAAAAAGGCTGTACAACCAATAGTGGAAAAGTTGGGATGCCTCTGTGCTAAGGTTGAGGTTTTTGAAAATGAAGTAACTACCATAAGGGGTGAATTGGAGAGGCACACAGAACTTCTGTCATTAAGCAAGATTGGTCTGAATGAACCAACAACACCTGCTGACCAGCCTGAGGATCACAGGAGCCCACTAGATTATTGGTACGTGGGGTATGAGAGTCCTTCGAAAATTGTGTCTGATGAAGAGATATACCACAGTCTCCACCACCCCATAGAATACGCGTCCAGCACCGTGTCACGCATGCATCGCGCTGCACAGGCAGCGTGTCACGCAGGCCATCGCGGCAACCCTCAGCCTCTTGGCATCCTAAGGCGATTTCCAGTGTGCATCCGCGTTACCTCCGTGTCACGGAGGCAGTGCTCCGCGATACACTCTGTGACACGGAGCCATTCCATGACAGGCATAATTTTTTAAAATTCTCATTTACTATAAATAGGTCCCTTAGCTCCTAAAATCATTTTGTCACGATTTTATTCTAAAAAACCACCTAGGAGTGAAGGGAGGAGTGGGAGAACTCACCTAGGGTTCATCAATTTCATCTTCTCTTCTACCAATTCTTGTAAGTATGTTACTTTAACAATGTTTTCTTGTAATTTTACTAACT
>JACEIK010011205.1:0-20553 GCA_018107945.1 Datura stramonium
CAATTAATCATGCGATAATAAGATTTGCAGTGGAATGAGCATGGAACTACCAATTGTTGGTTCACATAATTATAATTGCATGTTCATGGTCTTTCGAGCCACTAAACACGGCAATCTAGCCTCACTGCATCATTGTGAGTGAGGAGTTTAATTTTCTAGTCGCGGGCAATCAATTATGTTGTGGTTCGGGGAAACGATTAGGGACTTTCATACGTCTAACCATTTAACGCAACTCAGCCGCACACCTACTTCTTCGAGTGGTGATGTGACATCCCAAGTTGGTCTTCTTTGTGAGTGAGGAGTTTAATTTTCTAGTCGCGGGCAATCAATTATATGTTGTGGTTTACTGGGAAACGATTAGGACTTTCGTACTTAACCATTTAACACAACTCAGCCGCACACCTACTTCTTCTCGAAAGTGGTGATGTGACATCCTGCTGGTCTTTCATAACCCCGTGTGTCAACCAAGAAAAGGTGTTCGGTATATTTCTATCCCAACGCTAATCTCTCCGAGATTACTTCATGCTCCCCACATTCTCATGTCCCGACCTAGGTAATGCCTTCTCAAGCTATTTCCCAAGCTAACAATATGCTTTTATGGTGATCAATCTCAAGTAAAATGCACCAACAAAACAAATTAATGCAAGACTAAAACAACAATCAATAATAACTCAATTCCAAAACAATATCATAGAATTACAATCGTAATCCATGGCTTCAACCCTAGAGGAAGTTGTCTATATTCATGTTAGTAAAACTACGTTAATCTACTCCTAATCTACTATTAATCTACTCCTAACTACATACTTACATGAGATTGGTAGATGAGAAGGGAATTTGATGAACCCTAGGTGAGTTCTCCCACTTCCCCTTCACTCCTATGCAGCTTTTTCTCTCGAATAAAATCGTGACCCAAAGTTGAAAATAAGAGCTAAGGGTCCTATTTATAGTAAATGGAGAACCTGCATAATTTGGCCTCGTTCGTGGAACGCGGCCCGTGTCACTGAGTGTATCGCGGAGCACCGCTCCGTGACACGGAGGCATCGCGAAAGCTCACTGAAATCAACCCGAAAGTTGGCCAAGTGCATGTTGCCGCGATGGCAACGTGTCACGCCGCAAGGGCGCATCGTCTCACACTTGTGGTCGCGGAGTCCACCTCGCCGTGGCACGCTAACGCGCAGGGGGCTGTCTTGGGCAGCCCGCTCTGCCGTGGCACGCCGCCGACGCGCAGCGGCCGTTTTCAGGCCTCCTTGCCGACGTTCGTGTTTAATTCCGATTCCAAGCCTCTACTTCACCAATTCATGAATTAGCTCCTCAAAAGTCATCAAAAACCTACAAAACAAAGGCTAATCATGTTGGTTAGCACATATCCTCACTTTTATATAAAATCACATGAAAATGTATCAAATAGCTTAGACAACACTCTAATTAATTTAAGCTATAGTTGATCACGGACCTATGTTATTTCCCGTGATCACTTTGCGCTTGCCTCGAAGGAAAGAATCATAAGGAACTTTCTAGCCAAGTCATCCCATGAAGTTATGGAGTTCTAAGTGGTTCACCTTTCTGCCCACTTTTTCGCCTCCCCTAATGAAAATGGGAAGCAGGTCAATCTGGACGTGTGAGTCTCGTGGACACGCCGGGGACGAACGTGTCATTAATCTCTAAAAGCTCAGAAGTGCCGCCGCGGCTCATGTGCCAGCCCCCAGTGAACCGACCACTAGAATGTAAATAGCCGCACCATATTCTCGTTTAGAAGCTCAAAGTTCCCTCCTGTGCCCGGCCACTTGATACTAGAGGTCACATTCGTCGCTAGTGGGATGGCCACTTCGCGAACCGGTCTTGCTGCCATTGCTTCCGGGCACAAATTCGTGCTTTTCCCGCGAGTGGTTGTTGTTGTACCTTTTCTTGAAGTCTCTTCACTATGCTCTAGAGCTACTCTCCGCAAATGGATTCGACGCTCAGTTCAAGCAACGGCCCACCAAGCTCTCTATTTCTAGCGCCCTACAGACAACCTATCACCCGCAAATAGACAAACTAAGACCAGTTTCTCAACACTTAAAGAAAATTTAAATATCACACAAAAATAGATAAATTATCAAAACTTCGCCGAAGTCCCCCTAAGAACCCGCTCAAAACTTGATGGGCCCGCAAGGTACTGGCCGGCAAGTAATATAGGCGGCTCTTTTAAGAACCGAACACGAACCCACAGGACTAGACCCATTCCTCTAACTACCCATTTCTAGTGTGATCTTAAATATTTAAAGTGTTGGTGATAGACATTTTCTGGGCCGAGAATAATTAAGTCTAACTTTGGGTCAACTAAATATTCGGAAGTGAGGAGCAACATAGAGTTAAAACCGTATAATCATGCGATAATACGAATTGCAATGGAATAAGCATGGGACTATCAATTGTTATTTCACATAATTAGAATTGCATGTTCATGGTCTTTCGTTCTAACACGGCAATCTAGCCTCACTGCATCATTGTGAGCGAGGAGTTTAATTTCTAGTCACGGGCAATCAATTATGTTGTGCTTTACGGAAAACGATTAGGACTTTCGCACGCTCAACCATTTAACTCAACCTAGCCTCACAACTACTTCTTCGAGTGGTGATGTGACATCCCAAGCCTGGGCCTTCATAACCCCGTGTGGTAACCAAGCAAGGGGTGTTAGGTATATTTCTATCCAAACACGAAACCTCTCCGAGATTACTTCATGCTCCCACATTCTCATGTCCCGACTCCCTAGGTAATGCCTTCTCAAGCTATTTCCTGTTAACAAATATGCTTTTATGGTGATACAATCATAAAAACAACCTCGACAAATCAGAATGCAAGACGAAAACAACAATCAATAACTCAATTCCAAAATAATATCATAGAATTAGAATCATAATTCATGGCTTCAACCCTAGAGGAAGGGTTTTCATTCATGTTAGTAAAATCCTAACGTTAATCTACTCCTAATCTACTATTAATCTACTCCTAACTACATACTTACATGAGATTGGTAGATGAGAAGGGAATTTGATAAACCCTAGATGAGTTCTCTCCCACTTCTCCCTTCTCTCCTATGCAGTTTTTCCTAATAAAATCGGACTAAACGGAATTATGGTTATGTCCTATTTATAGTAAATGGAGAACCTGCATACTGTGGAATCCGCTCCGTGTCACTTGAAAGTGTGGTCGTTGAGCACCGCGCCTCCGTGACACCTGAGGCACGCGAAAGCTGATCGGAAATCAACCCAAAATCGGCCTCTGGCAAAGATCTTGCCGCGATGGTAACGTGGCACTGCCCGGGGCCACACACACACTCTTTGGTCGCGGAGCCACTCCTCGCTGCGGGCACGCCGCCAACGCAGTGTGGGAGGCTGTCTTGGGCAGCTCGCTCGCCGTGGCACGTTGCCGACGCGCAGGGCTGTTTTGGGCCTCCTCTTTGCCGACGTTTGCGTCTTTATTCCGTCTCCAAGCCTCTACTTCACCAACTCATGAATTAGGCTCCTCAAATTCATTAAAACTTACAAAACAAAGGCTAATCATGTTGGTTAGCACATATCTTCACTTTTATATAAAATCACATGAAAATGTATCAAATAAACTTAGACAACAATGGGACAATTCAAGCAGTAAAGCGTATCACGGACTCTATATTATTTCCCGTGATCATATCCCTACCGAGTGGGAGGTTGATTTTTGTATTGACCTTCTTCCCGATATGCACTTCATATCTATTTCCATCCTATAGGGTGGCTCTAGCCGAGCTAAAGGAGTTGAAGGATCGCTAAAGTATTTGATAAGGGTTTCATTAGATCGAGCGCGCCTCCACGGGGCGCACAAGTATCGCTTGTTCGAAAAAGGATGGGTCCCTTTGTATGTGAATTGATTATCAACAATTGAACAAAATCACCGTCAAGAACAGTATCCCTTACCTAGACTGGATTTGTTCGATCACCTGTGGTGCCTAAGTGTTTCTCGAAGATAGATCTCTTGACAAGCATCACTAGAGTTCGAGAGAGTTGATATCCCAAAGACTTATCTCGTAACACTGCATGGTCATTACGAGTTTGTAGTTATGTATTTTGGACTAACGAATTCTCCTATGATTTTTATGGACTATAAACAAGATGTTTATGCATATTTGGCCATGTTCATGATCGTGTTCATTATTACATCTCTTCGTACTCTCGAGTAAAGGAGAAGCATGCCGCCGCTTGAGAGTATTGTCGCACCCTAAAAGACCGCCTAATCGTATGCAAAGTTCACCAAGTGTGAGTTTTGGTTGAACTCGTGGCATTGTCGGGGCCATGTAAAGGTCTAGCGAAGACATAAAAGATACTCAGAAGATCGAGGCGGTGAGGAATTGGCCCATACTAGTGAACCTTTGTATATACAAGTATTACTGGGGCTTAGCTAAGCATTACCTGAGGTTTGTTAAGGTTTTCTCAACTATTGCAAAGGTTTTGACTATGTTGACTCGAAGAAAGTGAAGTTTCAATGGTCTGAGGCTTCAGGAGAAAAGCTTCCAAGAGTTGAAGGCTTGACTTACCTCACTCCGCATTGACCCTACTCCTGATAACGATGGTTTCGTGTGTATTGATGCTTCCCAAGTTGTACTTGGGTGAAAGGATGTGCCACGGGAGGGCGATGGCTTATTCCTCTCGACGCCTAAAAGTGCATGAAAAGAATCATCCGACCCATGATCTGAGTTGGCCGATGTAGTGTTTGCGTTAAAAATATGGCAAAAAGATTACTTGTATAGGGTCCACATAGATGTATTTACTGACCATAAGAGCTTGCAATATGAGTTCACACAAGGATCTAAATCTACTAAGAAAAGGAGGTAGTTGGAGTTACTTAAGGATTATGACATGAGTGTCCTTTACCACCCGGGCCAAGCTAATTTGGTTGCGATGCTCAGAAGAGACACTCAATGGAGAACGTGGTCCTGCGGTGGATTCGGGAAAGAAGTGGAGACGCAAGGATGTTCACCGGCTTACAAGGCCGGGAGTTATACCATTGATTCGCCACGGCGGTGTTACCGTGCATGAGGGTTGGAATCGTCCTTGGTAGCTGATGCTAAACTGTGCAAGATGATCCAATATTGAGGAAGTCAAGGAGGCTATGCGAATCAAAAAGTGGAGGTTTTCCCAAGGGGAGACTGCAGTTATGATACCAGGTCAACCATGTTTTTCTGGACGCTGGGATAATTGAGGGTTCTTGATATTGCACGAGGCACATGGTATCGTATATTCTATTAATATAGGATCCACGAAAATGTATCAAGATTTGCGAGAGATCATTTGTAATACATGAAAAGTGACACAGAGTCCATAGTGGCAAGGTCCAAATCACACATATCGGTATCAAAGTGAACTGAGGTGCATTTTGAGACACTGCCATCCTGCTTCAATGGAACAAATTCAATACATATCCCATTACTGTGTCTACCTCATACTCGCCGCAATACGACTCTCTATTTAAGCTATGGGTGGATGTGTTGACCAAGGCCGCATACTTCCTACTAGTCAAGACCACGACCAGCAAATTATTATGCTAAGTTGTATATCTGAATTGGTTAGGCTTCACGTGTGTTGCCTTTGTCTATTATTTCGAATCGATTTTACTCCGCCTTACTTCTCAATCTGCCGCTCGTTTCAAAAGCGGCCGGACTCAAGTTAAGCTACATATCTTTCCATCCTCGGACGGACGCCAAGCCGAACAGACCATTCACCTTGAGGATATGTTGAGAGCATATGTGATGGATTTCAAAGGTAGTTAGGATTATCACTTGCCCTTGATCGAGTTTGCTTATAATAATGGTTACCACTCTAGTATCCAATGGCACCTGCCTGAGGCCCTCTCAAGGTGCGAAGGTGTAGATCTCCAGTTGGATGGTTTGAGGTTGGTGAGGTAGCCATGATAGGTATAGACTCTATTCATGAGGCAATGGTGAAGGTTCGCTGATAAAGAATCACTTGAAAAACTACTTGAGTCAATGTAATCATGTCACAGGAGAAGATATTTTGGAGATTGATGTAGACGACTGGGTGTTTCTAAAGTATCTCCAATGAAGGAGTCACTGGTTTTAAAGAAAGGTAAAACCTGGGCCCCGCTGGTGCTGGTCCGCATCAATGTGAGAAGAGCCGGTAAGGTGGCGTATGAATTGGACTTGCCTTTAGAATCGGCTTTAGTTCGTCCCGTGTTTCACGTGACGCTGGCGAGTTGCTTCCGTGATTCACCTTTGTGGCCTGGAGTAGACAAAGATTGGTGTAAAAGACAACCTCATTATGAAGAATTTCCGCTTGAAATTTTGGATCGCTGTGTTCAGGTAGTCGCTTAAGGTTTTATGGAGGAATCAACATGTTATTAGCTACATGGGAGTAATGGTGTTTGATATGATCGCTAAATACTCCCCATTTGTTCCCTATCGGCTCAACTTCGCTTGAGGTATCAAATTTTTTTTCCCTAGACCTCTATTCAGTTTTTCATGTCTCGTTCATGCGAATAAGTTTGTTTTATGATATGAAATGTGTATGTGATGTCCGAACTCGACTGCCTATGTGGTTCTCTCGCGATAGTCGCTCCGCTTTTGATTAGAAAATCAATGATTAACATCTATATATATATGGAGATTGTTGTTTCGAAGCTTCTTTTTTAACGCTCGAGGAATTTAATGTTCCTAAAAGGGAGATATTTTTATACCTCAAGCTTTCAAGAACTGGACTCTAAGTGAATCAGAGAAAACTCGAAAAAATGTCATGCTAGCTGGCAACTGCCCAGAGCGACTCGTGAAGAGGCCAAATGAGTCGTTAAGTGACTCGTGGGAAGTCCCAGAGGTTTAAGGACTCGAGGTCCTCAAGGATGTAACGACTCGTGCTCGCAACTACGAGTCGTCATGTCACACTGCTAGTCGGGTCCTGGGAAACTAGTAAGGCTTATTCAAGCGTACCCGACGATGGCACCTGAAGGACTCGTCACCCAAATGACCCGTTAGGGTGGGCCGTTACCAAGCCAAACAAATTATTGAATGATGAGGCAGTACTGACGGTGATCCCATGGATCGTGATCCCTAGTAACAAGTCGTCGATTGTCCGTTAGACCCCTTGATGCTATTTTCGCACTTTTAGTAAGGGCTTTTCTATAATTCCTAAGTTCTAAGGGCCTATACTACGCCGTTGCTTGCAATAGAGAGCTTCTTAAGCCGATATAAACTCCATCTAGGCCATTTTCTTCATGCATGCAAGGGTGAGAGCTTGAAGGGGAGAAAGTGAGGAGAAACTCAAGGATTTTCACTAGGAAATCTTAGCCGGGTAATTGGGGAGGGAGATAACATTATTCAACTCTGTGTATGTAAGGCCACGCAGGTACTTTCTTCCATAACCATGCCCATTCCCTATCAAATTGTGATTTATTTTTGATGACGGGCATGGGTTTCCTTCAATTGAATGAATCTTGCATTTCTACTCATGGGTATGATTAATTGAGTAGATGTTGATGATTTATTGAGCTTGGGCGGATTCTAACTTAATTTCTTTTACAAAATTGTTTTCTAAAGAATTGAATCTAAAACTCCCATGTGTGGGAAGTTCCTAATAGAATGTGATGGTGATGGAATAGATGATGAAAAACATGTTTTCACTCTTACCCATGATATTGAGGATGTTTTCCAAGACGTTTAAATTGACCCATCTATGATGAAGTTTTGGGTAGTAAGCAATGTTTAGTATAAATGATGATTTTCGTGAATTGACTCTATTGCTTGTTTCAAAGTGAAATCTCCCAACTATTATAATGTTTTCAAATAAATTGTTTGAGTCCAAGTATGATAAGGTTTTGGGCAAGGCCCTTATGTTGATTATTTATTTAAGTGCGATACTTCTAAAGTAGACTTTCCACATGATTTTGGAGTAAAGCCTCCCTATTTCGAGCTTGTGGTATGTGTCATAATTAAGCTTCTCATATGCATGTTTTCTTGAGATGTATGTTGTCATTGCTTTATTTCACATGATGTTGAGCCCTAGTACGATTCTATTCTAAGCTTTGTTTTCAGACTTAGTACTGTCAGCCTGGCAGATGTCTAATGCATGCATGATTTCATAGTGAGCTTTTTTCTGAATAGAAAAATGTTGAGTCATTAATAAAATGTCGAGTTTATGCATGATTTCATGTTGCGCTTCTTCATTAGACAATGTTGAGCTTTGTATTTATACGATGTAGGGAATTGCATGTTTTGGGAGAAGACTCTAGCACCGAGTGGGCTATGGCTAACCCTACGCCCCAAAACTACGCCAATGTAGGTTTATTCTATTAAATTATTGTGACCTCCCTTGTGAGCTATCCCAGCCCGATTGGACCTTAAGCTTGATATCCATATCATGATAGCATCCTTTCCCGGCAAGGTTTTGGATGGCTCTTCCCACTGAAAGTGTGGTACGGACCACGTAAGCTCACCGTGGTATGCCTGCTATAACGAGTCTCCCATTGTCTATATCATTTAAATTTACATATTCTTTACTCATGATGATTATCTTATGCATGCATGTTGGGAAAGAAAGGTTTGACTCATTGATCAACTTTTGATAAATGTTATGCTCTAGCTTTGAGTCATTCAAGTCACCTATGATGTTCTAAAACCATGCATGAGCACGTTATGATAAAGTTCGATTTAGCATCCTATGCATGTTTTCTTCTACTTACTCTCAAAGTTTATTATATATATGTATGACTGGATTTAGCTTATTTTATTATTAAATAGGTTTTACTTACCTTGCATACTCTAAGACGCTCCACATACCGACTGCATACCTTGGCGATGCATCATTTCATCATTAAGGACGGTTCTTTTTGGTTCATCCCCATTTGTAGCCGCCTATTAGAGTTAGCATTTTGTTGCTTGTGAGTCCTCATCCTCCTATAGACTTTAGGTTATTTTGACATATTTTCAGTTTTAGTATTTTTTGAGCTAGTTTGGGGTCTTGTCCCATCAACTCGTCAAGATTGAGGCTATTTAGATTCTGGACATGTATTCACCGTATGGTTATTCGTTGTTATGCTAAGTTATACTTCGTTGAGTTATATTTATGTTTCCTTTATGTTTATTGAATCGCTATTGTTTGCTTATCCCATGGGCTGACTCCTTTGGGCCCTCCTGGGGTCCCCTGCTCCCCCGTCTATGATCTGTGTGTACTCTGGGTCGTGACAACATTTTTGAGATTCATATTTATATGATTTCTAATGCATGCATGATTTCGTAATGAGCTTTTTCAATAGACAATGTTGAGCTTCATTCAATATGATGTTGAGTTTATGCATAACTTCATGTTGAGCTTCACTATAGACGCATGTTCCGCCGTCGTATTTATATAGGATGTAGAGCATTTCATGTTTTTGGAGAATAGTCTATAATTCTCAGCGGGCTAAGGGCTCGACCACCCTATGCCCCGTAACTACGCGCCAACGTAGGATTTGATTATATTATTGGGACCTCCCGTGAGCTATCCTGCCCTAGCTTAAGCCCTTTGAGCTTGATATCGACATCATGGTATCGTCCATCGCCGTGGCAGGGTTATGGACGGCTCTACCCACTTTAGTGTGATAGTTGGGACCAGTAAGCTCTATCATGGTATGCCGGCTAAGGACTCTCTTCCATTGTCTATATCATTTGAATTTGCATATCCATCACTCATGATGATTATACAGGCATCCATATTGGGAGAAAGCAAGGTTTGACTCATTGTTAAATTTTTTGATATAAATGTTATGATCTAGCTTTGAGTCATTTGAGTCAACCATGTTGCCCAAAGCCATGCATGAGCACGCGTTATGATAAAATTCGATTTTTAATTAATGCATGTGTTCTTCTACTTTCTCAAAGTTTATTATATATATGTATGACTGATTTACTGATATTATTATTAAAGCGACTTTATTTACCTTGCATACTTGCACATTACATGTACCGACCTCATACCCTTCTTATGTTGTATCATTTCATGATGCAGATCGGGTTCTCGTGTTCACTCTGCCTCTGTAGCCGCCTATCGAGTTAGCATTTGCTTGCTTGGTGAATCCTCAGCCTCCGAGGACTAGACTTTCGCTATTTTGAGCTTACTCTTCGCCAAGATTTTGAAGCAGTTGGGGCTGTTGGTCCCATCAACTCGCCCGCATTAGAGGCTATTCAAACTTAGACATGCATTCAAATTTATGTTTATTATGTGTTGTTATGCTAAATTAGACTCTACGAGTTACATTTATGTTTCTTCCATGTTTATTAACGAGATAGTAAATGCTTATGTCATGGATCACTTGGGGTCTCACCGGTCCCTTGTCGCAGGTCTACGATCCGAGTCCCCTCTCGGGTCGTGAAAAACATGGTATCGGAGCATTAGGATTTGGAGTGTCCTAGGGAATCTCAAAGCCAATGAAAGTCTTTTTCACGTGGTGTAAAGCACGCCACACTTATGATTTAAAGGTCATGAACTTTTTAGAAAAGTTCCCATCTTTCATGATCTATGTCAGGTAATGAAGAACCTTTCTATCCCTCCACCTGCTCTTTTCTTACGATTGAAGAGTCATGGCTCCTCGAAGGATGAATAGAAGTAGAAGTAGAGACTGCCAAGGCCACGGTGATGGTACGGGTCTGCACGCCAGTTCCACCAGTCAGAGCCTCGTGCACCTGGAGCGCCCACTCTCCCCGGAAGTTCGGGGCCGCTCCGTATGCTTGCACAGCCTTGACCGCCTGTGCCCATCACAGGCAAGCTGCGCATGTTCCGGATTTGGTAATGCAATCTGCGACTCGAGTCAGTGGACTTCGATACGTAACCCGCCGAGTACTTGGGGTCCAACGTAGGTCGTGCCCTCATGACTTCATTGATGAGATCTTCAAGATCACCTACTTTATAAGTGATCGTTGTTGAATGCGAAGAGTTGGCCTCCTACCTGCATTGAAGGGGGCTGTGCATATCTGGGTTTCGTTAATGGAAGGATAGGAAGTATACTGAGCAGTCCTGGCCACTGGGAGGAGTTTCGAGGTTGCATTCCTTGATCGGCCTTCACTTGGGAGATGAGGGAGCTAAAGCTCAATGAGTTCATAAATATAAAGCAAGGGAGGAAGACACTACTAGAATACTCCCTGAGTTCACCGGCCTATCAAGTATGCTCCCGAGTTAGTGGCTGATCGTGAGGGCTGAGTGAGCGTGTTTGTGCATAGGATATTGGGTTATTTGGACAAGGAGCAGGATTGCTATGCTCCATCGTGATATGGACTTTCCTCGATGGTGTTATACTCCTAGTAGATGGAGGCAAAGACATTTGAGAGAGAGAGGCCAAGAGGGTAAGGACTAAGGACCACAAATTCTCCCAATAGAGGTCCTGGGCGGCCAAGAATTTATCACAGATCGACCAGAGATCATCCTCCTTACCATCACTCTTAAGTGTGCCATCACGCCCTAGGCATGATCAGAGAGGAAGAGCACGTCAGTGTTCGTATAAAGATTGTGCCCGTAGATTCAGTGTTCAATTGTCGCAGATGTGGCCGAGGCATACAAATCAAGGCTTGGTAGGAGCCTGTGCATGTTTCAAAAGAGCAACCCGTAAACATTCTTAGAGATTGTCCAAAGGGTGAGACAGATCGTGTTGGGGGCCGTGGGCCCAAACCTTCTAGCTCGCCAGCCTCCACCCTTGCTCAACACATTAGCACTACCGCTGAAGCCGCGGCCGCTGCCAAAACAAATTCTATGCCCTAGCATCCCATCAGAGTGTGAGGTCTCCTACGTGGTAATGGGTATGTTATGAGTCTTCCATGTTGATGTTTATGCATTATTAGTCTAGGGGCAACTCGTCTTTGTGAAACCTTATGTAGCCAAGAGTTTCCTGAGTCACCCCGATGTCTTTTCTAATCCTTCTCATTACTCCAGTAGGTGACTCAATTATAGTTAGACTCGGCATAGAGATTGCCCCGTCTTGCCTTCCAAAAGTTCACCTCAAAATATTATCCGATAGAGTTAGCCATGACCGATTTCAATGCTATTCCCTGCATGGATCGATTATATGCTTGTTATGCTTCCACACTGCGTGAGCGTCGCAGAGCGATTCCTGTGGTGAGCCATTCATTTTAGAATGGAAGGGTAGTTCAACTATCCCAAGAGGGTCTCTTCATTTCCTACCTCAAGGCCAGAAGATGATTTCTAAGGATTACTTGTATCACCTAGTTAGAGTTAAGGACGGAGTCAAACCTCGACTATCCAATGGGCCCAAGAAGTACGTGAGTATCCAGAGGTCTTTCTCCCCGATGATTCTCGCCAAGTATCCCTCCCGAGTGGAGATTGATTTCGGTATTGATAGCCTATATCTATTCCACCCTACATGATGGCTCCAAATGAGCCAAAGGACCTCGAAGGATCGCTTAAAGGATTTTCTAGATAAGGATTTCATTAGATGCAGCCGCCCACTGGGCGCACTAGTATTATTTTTCTTCGGAAGAAAGATAAGTTCCCTTTCGTATGTGCATTGATTATCGAGCGTTGAACAAGTCACTATCAAGAACGCATATCCCTTACCCAGATCGATGATTTGTTCGATCAGCCTGTGGTGCTAAGTGTTTCTCGAAGATAGATCTCGACTGGGGAATCACCATCTCAGAGTCCTGGAGAGTGATATCCCGAAGATGGCATTCGTAACACCTGCATGGCCACGAAGCCTAGAAGTTATGTGTTTTGAACTAACCAATTCCCTCCCCGCAAATTTTATGGACCCGATGAACATGGTGTTCAGTTTATATTTGGATATGTTCGCAATCATGTTCATTGATGACATTTCTGTATACTGAGGAGGAGGAGCATGCCGCTCACTTGAGACTAGTACTCCAAACCCTAAAGGACCGCCAATTGTATGCAAAGTTCAAGAAGTGTGAGTTTTGTTGGATTCGTGGTATCTGCCATGTGGTGTCTGGGCCAAGGCATAAAATAGACTCGCAAAATCATGAGGTGAAGAATTGGCTTGTGGACTGCTGAATCCTTCGGATATTCAAAGTTTCGGGCTTAGTTGGCTACTATTAGAGGTTTTTTCAGGTTTCTCAACTATCATAGTCACTTTTGACTAAGTTGACCTAAAGAAGGTGAAGTTCCACTGGTCTGAGGTTTTTGAGAAAAGTTTCCAAGAGTCAAAGGTTCTAATTTAACTCAAAGACCAACATTGACCTTACTCGAGGGTTATGGATGGTTTCATGGGTGTATCAGATGCTTCCAGTAGTTGGACTTGGGTGTGTATTGGACATTGTGGGGAGGTAGCTTATGCCTCCTCGAGCGCTGAAGGTGCAATGGTAATAATTATACCCGACCCACGATATTGAATTGGCCGCAAAGGGTGTTTGCATCAAGATATAGCTGCATTACTTGTATGGGGTCCACGTGGGCCGTATTTACTTTAATTCACAAGAGCTTAAAATATGTGTTCACACGTAAGGATCTAAATCAAGAAGAACTGAGATAGTTGAGTTGCTTAAGGATTATGACATGAGTTCCTTTACCACTGCAAGGCTAATATGGTTGCATATGCGCTTAGTAGGCCTCTCTATATGGAGAGTGTGTCCTATGTGGATGGGGGAAAGAAGGAGTTGGTGAAGGATTTTCACCGTTGCAAGGCTAGGGAGTTGACCGATCGATTTGATCGATGGTGGTGTTACAGTATAACGTGTCAAAATTTTCCATGGTAGTTGATGTTAAATCTGTGCAAGATGAGATCCGTCATTGAGGAACCGGGCGAGGCTATATAAAGTCGTAACCGAGGTTTTCTCCCAAGGGTGAAATGAGTGCTAAGATACCGTGGTTCCGCTATGTGTTCTGACATTGGTAATTTGAGAGTTCGATATTACATGAGGTATGGTACCGATATTCTATTCATCCAGATCCACGAAAATGTATCTGGATTTGTGAGAAATCTATTGGTGGGACGTACGTAAAAGGGATATTGCTGAGTCTAGAAAATATCCAAACCGTCGGCAAAAGCCGAGCATCAAATACCTCGAGGTGTATCAAGATATTTCCATCCCTACTTGGAAGTGGGAAGAAATCAATATGGACTTTATTATAGGTCTACCTCATACTCGGGCCTAGCAATACGACTCCATTCGGGGCTGTGGGTGGATAGGTTGACCAAGGCCGCACACTATCTACCTAGCCACACTACTAACGTAGATGATTATGTTAAGTTGTATATTAGGAGAGTTGGTTTGGCTTCATGGAGGGCCCTTTTGTCTATTATTTCAAATCCGTATACTCGCCATTTCAATCTCCGCGGTCTGCTTTCAAAAGGTTCAAACTAGGTTAAGCTGGGCATATTTTAACCCATAGATCTGACTCGCCAAGCGTAACGAACCATTCCGACTCCCGAGGATATGTTGATGGTATGTGTTAAGGGATTTCAAGGGTAGTTGGATAACTCATTTCCTTGATCGAGTTTGCTTATAATAGATACCACTTTAGTATCCGTGATGGCACCGGCTCGAGCCCCCACGCGAAGGTGTGTATCTCCCACGATGGTTCGAGGCTGCGAGGAAGCCATGTGATAGGTCCAGACTCATGTTCCATGAGACGATGGTGAAGGTTCGCTGATAAGGGATCGGCTGAAAATCGCCTATGGCTACTAAATCGTATATGGATGTGAGAAGAAGAGAATTGAGCTTGATGATGGATCGGGTGTTTCTAAAGGTATTTCCCAAGAAGGGAGTCATGCATTTCATAAAGAAAGGTAAACTTAGTCCCCATTATGTTGGGCCGTACCGGGTTATGAAAAGAGTTGGTAAGGTGGCATATGAGTTGGACATGCCTTCAGAATTTGCTTCAATTCATCCCGAGTTCCGTGTTTCTCTTTTGAAGAAGTGCTTGGGTAATCCAGCCTTGGTGGTTCCGATAGACAGCGTTGGTGTAAAAGACAACTCAATTATGAAGAAATTCCAGTTGAAATTTTTGATCGACAAGTTCGAAGGCTGAGGAACAAAGAGGTAGCTTCAATTAAGGTTTTATGGAGGAATCAACATGTTGAAGTAGCTAAGTGGGAGGCCGAAGCAGATATGATGGCTAAATACCCCAATTTGTTCCCTATAGGCTCAGTTTTAGTTTGAGGTATCAAATTTTTGCCCTAAACCTCTATTCAGTTTTTCATGTTCTATGCATGTGAATAAGTTTGTTTTATGATATGAAATATGTATGTGATGTCCTAACTCTGACCAGCTATGTGGTTCTCTTCGGGAGTAGTCGTTCCTTTAGTTTTCGACTTGAAAATCAATGATTAGCATCTATATATTTGTGGTAATTGTTGTTTCTGGGTTTTCTGTTTGTTTATAACATTCGAGGACGAATGTTCCTAAGGGGGAGATTTTGTTATACCCCGATTATTCAAGAATCGGACCCGAAAGTGAATTAGGAGAAAAACTGGAAAATGTTGCAGCAGTTGCAGAACGGGTAACTTGACAACTCGTGAGGAGTCATAACGAGTCGTCAGGTGGCTTGTGGAGAAGGCCTGAGATGTTAGAGGACTCGAGGTCCTCACGGGGGATGCAACGACTCATGGTCAGTCACCACGAGTCATCAAGTCAATCGTCGGTTCATCCCGGGGAAAGTTAGCAAGGCTTATCCAGTGTACCTGATGGGTGGCACCCGATGAGTCATCATTTGTCCTAACGACCTGTTAGGTTAGTCTTTACCAAGCCAGTGGAAATTTCTTGAATGATGAGGCAGTGCACTTGACAAGTGAACAAACGGATCATGAGCCCTACTAACGATTCATCAAGTCGTCCGTTAGGACCCCCTGACAGTTATTTTCAGCGATTTGAGTAAGGGCTTTTCTTTAATTCCCAAGTTCTAAGGGCCTATACTACGTCGTTTTCAGCTCGTAATAGAGGGTTTTAAGCTAAGAAATACCCATCTAGGCTATTTTCTTCATGCATGCAAGGGTGAGAGCTTTAAGGGGACAAAGTGAGGAGAAATTCAAGGATTTCAAGGGAAATCTCAGCTGGGTAATTAGGAAGAGATAAGATTCTTCAATCCCACGTATATAAGGCTATGAGTGGGTGTTTTCTTCCACACCCATGCCCATTCACTATTAATTTATGATTAATTTGTGATGATAAAGTATGGGTTTTCATCCAAATTTCATGATTCTTACATTTCTATTCATGGATATGATTAATTGAGTTGATATTGATTATTAATCGACCTTGGGCGGATTCTAACTTAATTTCTCTTACAAAAATTGTTTCTAAAAAAATTGAATCTAAAATGCATATAAATGGGGAGTTTCTTATATGATGTGATGATGGAGTATAAGATGAAAAGCATGTTTTTGAACTTACCCATGATTTTGATGATGTTGTCAAAGAAGATTATATAGACCCATGTATAGTTAAGCTTTGGGTAATTCCCAATGTTGAGTAAAATTGACGATTTTCGAGAATTGACTATATTATTTCGTGTTGGAGTAAAATCTCCAAAATTATAATGTTTTCAAATGTTTCGAATGGGTTCAAGCATGATAAGGTTTTGGGAAAGGACTTCATGTTGATGATAATAAAGTGATAATTCTAAAGTATCCTTACCACATTATTTTGGAGTGAAGCCTCCCACTATTCTTGAGCTTGTGGTATGTGTCATAGTAAAGCTTCTCATATGTATGAATTCATATTTTAGATGTATGTTGGCATTAAGCTTCATTTCACATGATGTTGAGTTTAAGTATGATTCTATTCTAAGCTTTGTCGAGATAGACATTGTTGAGCTTCATATTTATATGATGTCTAATGCATGCATGATTTCATAATTAACTATGCCAATAGACAATGTTGAGCTTTGTTTCATAGGATTTTGAGTTTATGCATGACTTCATGTTGAGCTTCGTATTTATACGATGTAGAGCATTTCATATTTTGGGAGAAGAGTCTAGCACCGAGCGGGCTAAGGGTCGACTACCCTATGCCCCAGAACTACGCGCCAACGTAGGATTGATTCTATTATATTATTGGGACCTCCCTTGTGAGCCATCCCCGGCCTGATTGGCCCTTTGAGCTTGATATCGATATCATGGTATTGTCCATCACCCTGGCAATGTTATGGACGGCTCTACCCACTTAAGTGTGATAGTTGGGACCGCGTAAGCTCTATCGTGGTATGTCGGTTAAGTGATGAGTCTCCCATTGTCTATCTCATTTGAATTTGCATATCCATTACTCATGATGATCATCTTATGTATGCATGTTTGGAAAGAAAGGTTTGACTCATTGTTAAGCTTTTGATATAAGTGTTATGATCTAGCTTTGAGTCATTCGAGTCAGCTATGATGTTCTAAAGCCATGCATGAGCACGTTATGATAAAGTTCGATTTTAGAATTAATGCATGTGTTCTTCTACATTCTTTCAAAGTTTATTATATATATGTATGTCAGGATTTAGTTGATATTAATATTAAAATGGTTTACTTACCTTGCATACTCGGTACATTCCACGTACTGACCGCATACCTTTTATGTTGCATCGTTTCATGATACAGGATCGGGTTCTCAGGTTCATCCCCATTCATAGCTGCCTATCAGAGTTAGCATTTTCTTACTTGGTGAGTCCTCATCCTCTGAGGACTAGACTTTCAATTATTTTGAGCGTACCTTCAGTTTCAGTATTTCTGAGCTAGTTGGGGTTATTGTCCCATCAGCTCGTCCAGATTAGAGGCTATTCAAACTAAGACATGCATTCAGCTTAGATGTATTCTGTTGGTATGCTAAATTAGACTTCCGCTGAGTTATATTTATGTTTCCTTCATGTTAATTGAATGAGATAGTGAATTCTTATGCCATGTGTTGACTTGGGATCTCTCGGGGTCCCTTGTCCCGTGTCTATGATCCGGGTCCCCTCTCAGGTCGTGACAGACACACTCTTTCTTCCATCTCAGCGGATTGTGTTGAGTCCTCGTCTCTCAAGGATGAGGTATACGTTCTTATTTCAGTTATATATTTCAATTTTCAGACTTTAGGAGTTAGCTTGGGACATGTCCCAGCAACTCATCAGTTTAGTAATGGCTTTCAGACATGTGTAATCAGAGTCAGTTTATGTATTAAAGTTTTGTTAGATTATGGCTTTAAGTTTTAAATTAGACTCCTTACAGTAGCTTCCACTCAGTTATGTTTCTATTAGTTGTTTATATTGTTAAGTGTTATGCTATGAGTATGCCATGGTTCGACTTGAAGCCTTTTGGGGTTCCTCATCTCGTGTTATGGTTAGGGTGTAGACTCGGGTCATGAAAAACATGGTATCATAGCAAAGGTTTAAAGTTTCTTGGGTTTCTGAAAGCTGCATTAAGTCTTCTTCATGGGTGTGAAGCACGCCACACTTATGATGGAGAGCCTATGAGACATTTTAGGAATGTTCCCTTTTCTTCATGATTCTTATCGTTCGTGGAGTATAAAGCTCTAATAGTTCCTCCACTAACTCGTGGTTTACGCACTCACAGATAATGCCTCTCACAAGAGAGAATCGAAGAAGGAATGGTAATGGTCGCCAACAGGCACCACCAGTCCCAGCGAACCTGATGGACGATCATGTTACTCATGCCTAGTTCCGGGCAACCCTTAATATGTTGGCACATTCCATGACCGCCCAGATTAATCATCAAGTGATGGCTTGTGTTCCCCATAATGGGAATGTGGCGGCGGCAAGGGTAAGAGACTTTCTCCGAATGAACCCACCCGAATTCTTAGGGTCAATGGTGGATAAGGACCCATTTGACTTCTTGGAAGAGATCCGGAAAATTACCATAATCATGGGAGTAATGGGAACTGAGAGATCAGACTTAGCCTCCTACCAGCTGAAAGGAATCACATATATATGGTTTTGACAGAGGAGAAACAGTCAGGGAATTGGAGCTGGCCCCGTAGGTTGGGATGAATTTATGACTGCGTTCCTGGACAAGTTTTTCCCTAGGGAGTTGAGATAGGCAAAGGCTACAGAATTAATCAATATTAGAAAGAACTACATGACTATCCAGGAGTACGCATTGGAGTTTACCCAGCAAACCAAGTATGCACCGGAGATGGTAGCCGACCAGACGGCTTGGGTAAGCACGTTAATGAACGGAGTGTCAGACTCCTTGGTTAGAGAGTGTAGGACTACCATGTTGCACAGGGATATAGCTTTTCCACGTTTGGTGATATTCGCTAAACAAATTGAAGCGGAACAGGTGAATGATAAAGAAAGAGAGGCCAAGAGGGCTAGGATAGGAATTCAGAGTTTTCCCTGCAGAGGATGAGTGGTGGACACTGATCACTTTCCCAGCAGAAATCATCAGCCCCAACACTTTCGACAGTTAGTTCTCCATACAAACCTAAGGTGAGGGAGATTACATATCAATTGTGTACCAGCTATGAGAAGCACTATTTGGGAGAATTCATGGTCGGCTTGGATGTTTGTTTTTAGTGCGGCAAGTTGGTTCGTAAGCACCGAGATTGTGTAGCAGCTAAGCAAAGCGAGAGTATATCCTCGGCCACCTCTTCAGTAGATCTGATAGCCCATCCATTTCAGCTGGGTGCATCATCTAGCCCGGGTGGTGGACGACATCAAAACCGCTCCTATGCCATAGCAGCACACTAGGATAAGGGAAAATCACCAGTAGTAGTCACAGGTATGTTGTGAATTTTGTGTTACTTGTTGCATGTTGCTAGCCCCAGAACCCCAATATTGAATAAGAAGCTCTGTAATGGTTGTTGAGAAGAGATTGTCGATGTGTGATGTGAATAGTTGTGAGTGTAAAGCTTGCGGTGAAGGTAAGAGGTGAATGAGAAACTAGGAGTTAGTGATTTAGCCTCGACCTTAATAAAGATTCAGGAGCCTTAGAATGACGGCTTTAAGCTAAGGCGGAGATGGTAAGTATGTGTGGCAAATCGGATCTTTAGAATGCTAATAGGGGAGTTCCAGCCCTAGCAGTTGCAGTGTGTTGATCCCTTCAAGTTCAGATAACTTCCCTTGTACTTCAGTTGAAGCTAAGTTGTACCCACCCCTATGTGCAGATTCCCAGGATTTCTAGATAACCGCTTCAGACAGCGATGCTAATCTTGCTCTACAAATCCTTAAGCTTCATCCTCATGTTATGAATTTTCTAAGTGTGTTAACTCATATCTTCCAGTATGATCAGTTCAAACTCAGTCTTCAGAAGTTTCTTTAGTAGCTCAGTAGAATAAGGTTGACTCATGTATGAACTCAGTTATAGGTGTTATAAATGGTTCGTGCTCATGATACCTTTATATCCATTTAGACAAGATATCATGAATTCTAACCCCATAACAGAAAGCGAATTGAGAACGAAGGCTCGGTCTGTATCAGCTCAGTACCAGTTAGAGGGAAAGAATCCTTCTAAGTGTTCTATCTAGTTCAATGTTAGTTTTGTGTCTTCCAGTCACTCTTGTTCCCTAGTGACGTGCCCGCAAGTGTACGGGTTGTGCAAGTAATATAGTGGCTCTTTTTAAGAACCGGATTATCGAACCCAAGGGACTGGACCCATTCCTCTAACTAT
>JACEIK010011205.1:27876-38715 GCA_018107945.1 Datura stramonium
ATAAAATCACATGAAAATGTATCAAATAGCTTAGACAACACGACTAATTTAAGCTATAAAGCGTATCACGGGACCTATATTATTTCCCGTGATCACCTAGCATGCATGTATGATTTGGATGTTCAGTTCAGTTATGTAAGATCAGTCAGAGTCAAATACTCTATTATTTTCAGCTATAGTTGATCAATTTTGGGATTTCAGTTCCATCTCTATCTTTTCAATATGTTTAGCCAATATTCGAGGACTAATGTTCCCAAGGGGGAGATATTATAACACCCAAAATGTTCCCAAGATTAAAATTAGGATTTGGAGTGTGTTCATCAGAAAAATCTACAATTTGTGTCTTAGAATGACTCGTATACTGAGTCGTTGGTCACTCTAACGAGTCGTTAGAGGCAGTTGTTGGAAGAGATTCAGGATATGGTGCCAGGTGTTTTGATTCCATGAGAGGACGTACGAGTTGTTGTGTGAGATAATGACCCATTGGATACAATCGTGGTAAGCTTACAGGTTGGACTTCTTGGAGGGGATGAGTCATGTGACGACTCATTCGTTGCCATAATGGGTCTTCACAAGGAGTCGTTAGTTGGAGTGCAGGGTTCCAGGTAAGTGACAAAGGATGTTTATGATGGACTGTGAAGCTAGAAATGACCCGTGGTGTCGATCGCTGGAAGGGACTCAAGGGTTGGCCCAGTGGGGATGATAGAAGGACTGACCAGTTGATGGATCAAGTAACAACTTGTCATGTCAGTCATTGGAAGGATGCAGGTTGAGGAACCAATGGAGTCAATGTGAGGTGGTGACGAGTCATTGGTTGAAGTGATGACTCATTATGTTTTTCGTTGCTTGAGGAAGTTGAAACTGTGAAGCAGGCCCTACAAACAACAGATGGTCACCACGAGTAGTGCTGAGGACCAACGACTCGTGGTGAGGGTCATGGTCTATAATTCCCCAAAAACTCAAAATCTAATTCTGGGACTTAAATCTGGAAATCTGAAAGAGCCGCAGAAAAGCTACAGGATGACCCACATAATGACTCGTTAAGTGACCCCACAACTTGTTAGATGATCCGTGAGAAGGAGGTTTGAAATTTTTTAGAAGGAGGTAGCGTGCCCAATGAGGGACTTCAGGAGTCGTGGTCACTAACCACGGCCCGTTAGGTCACTCGTGGTCAGGCCTAAGTAGGAATATATTTTGTTGACTAGTGTACTTGACGGGTGGGGGAAACGAGTCGTGGTCCCCAATAACGACTCGTTATGTCCCCCGTTACCAGCCTTATTGATTTTATAGCTAGTGTACCTAACGGGAGTGACCATGAGTCGTCGTCAGCCACCACGACCCATTAGGGGCACCTGACAGTTTTTCCCAGCAAATTTCTGAGGACTATTTAGTAATTTCCTACTCTCCCAAGCTTTAAACTACGTCATTTTAGTAATAATTTCAGACGTTTTAGTGGGCAAAAATGGTTCATTCCTCATTCCCCACTCTCAATTCTCAGAAACATCGAAAGTTCTCCTCTCAAGAACCCTCCAAGCAAGACTAGGGCTTCCTATCTCTTGTAACAGTTCAAGCTTCTTCTCGAGAAGGATTTTATTCAGGTATGTGGGAATTCAACAAGGGAATAGTTCTTCCCTTATGCCCCAAAATCCTTCTTTGTTTTCTCTATCAGTTTTAGCCCTGAGACTTTTGAAAGTGATGAAATTATTTGTCAGACCTCCTTTAAATCCTATGAATTATCGTTCATGTTAATTGCTAATGTTTTTCCACCAGTTGGTGATCATGTTGTTGCTCATTCAAACAAATATGAAATCTAGCCCTAGTTTTGAATACAGGAAAACTAGAATCTTGTAATAGTGTTCACATCTTGAGATTTTTGTTTGATTCTAACAGTGTTGAGAATTTCCATGTGGTTGATTGTATTTAAACTAGTTAGACTATTGTCAATACAGTTTCAAACAAAATAATAGAGTATCTAGTGTCAGTCAGAAAGTGTCAATTGATTAGTTTGACTTTAGTCTTTTTTCGAGGTGTTAGTGGTGCCTCCCAATTATCAAAATCAGACTTAGAATCCAGTTTATTGGTCCATTAGGCTGTCATGACATTTTTGATATATAGCTCTGACCATCCCCAGGACACCAGTTCAGTTTACAAATTGTTCTTAGATGATTACGATGCTTCCAGATAAGCAATTCTGACCAGTCTAGAACCCAATTTCAGAATCTGGTCCGATAAGACTCTCAGGGTACTTTCAGTTATATGTCCCTGACTAGTCTTAGACCCCAGTTTCGATCTATCAAGTTTGTAGTTCAGTATAGGTTTCCAGTGGGAGTAGAACTTAGCACCGAGCTGACCGAGGTTCCAGCTCACCCAGGACCCCAAAACTACGTTGCCAGCATAGGTTACAATATTAATTGGCCTGATTGGCCCCAAACTTTTGTGATCACTCAATTCATGCCTTTATACCCTGGTAAGGTATATAGGGGTCGTACCGGTGGGGTGTATACATCGGACTCCACATCTAGCTCACGTGGTTATATGTCGGTTATAGACTCTCCCACTAGTCAGTCAAGTCCAGTTTCAGAATAAGTAGCTCAGTTCAGTACAGTATCTCAGACTCATTGTTTCAAACTTAGGGCATGTCTTCGACCATCAGACAGGGTCATCTTGACCATTTTAGATTACATCAGTAGTTCAGTTCATCTTGCCTGTTGGTCATTGCGTGTCATTTCAGTTCAGACTTTATATTCAGTTATGTTTCTCCCACTTACTCTATAATACCCCGGAATTGCCTAGGGGAAGACCTGGGAAGCTAAAATGTAATCCTGCAGAAATTGGGGAAAAAGTTGTAGGACAAGAGAAACAACAACTCGTGATATTTTTTAACCACGAGCCGTTGTAAGCATTTGTGGTAAGAGGCTAGGTCTGGTGACAGTGTAGACAACGGGCGTCACGATGACCCATTGTTAGGAAGGACAGCCCGTTGTCTGGAGTCGTGGTAAGGCAGTGGAATTTTAAAATGGAGACGAAGGATGGAAACCACGACCCATTGTAGGATACAACGAGTTGAGGTGAGGCTCGTTGTGAAGGAGTTCAGATTTTTAGAAGAGCGAAACAACAACTGGTTCAACGACCCATTGGACCCTAGAACGACTCGTCCTGTACGTTTGTGGTTTGAATCCGAGATATGGTTGGGGCAATGCTTAGAATGGGCATATACCACAGGTCGTGGTACCTTCCAATGACCCATTGGTTCACCCGTTGTTTGGTCTAGTGACCAGTTTTCAGCGAATTTAGTAAGGGAATTTCTGTCATTTCTGAATCCTAAGGCCTTATACTACATCATTTAAGGCTTGTTTTGGAGGATTTTAGTAGGGGAAAAATCTATTCTAAGTGTATTCCTTCCATGCATGCAAGTTTATGAATTTTAGGAGGTGATCAAGAGCTTCTCTAAGGGATTCTTCTTCCAATTTCTCCTTGGGAAATCAGTGAGGTGGTAGATTCATCCTTCCCATGTATGTAGGGTTTTAGAATGGGTGATTTCTTCCACACTCATTCCCAAATTTCAAATTTAATCATGAATCCTCCTATTCAATTTTATGGGGTTTCACCCAAATGCATGAAAATGTGATTTCTCTTTATGGGTATGATTTAATTGGGTTTTAACTTTTGAGTAATGAATGATGGACAGGTTTTATATTATTTTCTTTAAAATCATGTTTTAAGCTTATTAAATATAAAATGCCCATGGATGAAGGTTCATGAAAGTTATGATTTATGATGAATATTCAATATTTTGAGTTTATTGGTGATGGACAAGCATGGTTTCAAGTTACCCATGTTTATGAGAATATTTTTGAAAGAATTGAGTATGTCAAAATATTGGACAATGACCATATGTTAAAGAATGATTTATGGTTTATGAACAAATTACAGGATTTATCGATTTATGATGTCAGCCGATGAAAAGGGCCTTTGATTCTAGGATAAGCATGTTTTAAAGGGGATCAATGATGAGAAATGTTATATTTTAGCCAATGAATTTTAATTCATGATGTTATTGATTCACGTATGAGCCTATATGCATGTTTTTGGGAGCTGTGTCAGGCACCGAGCAGCCCGACGTTCAAAGGACTACGCTGGTGTCTCATAACCATATGCTACCGTGGGTTTCTAATGATATATTGTATTGACAATGATCCCCTAAAATGTTATATCACGTCTAATGCACGAGCCTCGCCTGGTAAGCCAGGGTCGGCTCTGCCTACTTGAGTGAGATAGTTGGGGCATCATAAAAGGCTCTACCATGATGGTGTCAGTTATGATGAGTCCTCCCATTGTTCGGCATGTGTTATTCATTGTTATGTTTATGTTATTGGCTCAAGTTATATTTTGATAAAGTTTATTTATGATTATGATTATGAATGCTTTATGAATGATTTAAAAGCCTTGAGCCTTATGTTTTCTTACAAAGTTTATGATACAAGAATGATGTACTTCTCCTATGTTTATTTATGAGTTTATTTTACTTTTAACGTCTGTTTTACTTACCTTGCATACTCGGTACATCCCACGTACTGATCGCATACTTTCTATGTTGTATCATTTCATGATACAGGGTCTGGATCTCAGGCTCATCCTCATCCTTAGTCCACCTCAGCTTACGATCTCAGAATAGTGGTGAATCCTCATGTTACGAGGGTCGTTTGGAAGACTTTTATGTTATCTTGTGTTTCAGTAATTTTCGAGTTAGTTGGGGATGTTGTCCCATCAACCCATCATATGTAATAGAGGCTTTCAGATAGTATGTAGTACTCAGCTTATGTGTACATCTAGTATTTTCTGATATTATGATATGGTTACATTTCTGCTATATTTAATGCTTAATATTCTGTTATTTAAATGATATTAGTTGTATGCATATGTTAAGGGTTGACTTGGGGTGTCTCCGGGTCCCTTGTCCCGTGTCTACGATCCGGGTGTACGTTCGAGTCGTGACATACTCAGTACATTCAAAGTACTGATGCATACTTTTATGTTGTATCATTTCATGATATAGCTACAGGTTTCCAGAGTCAGTATCGTTTGCTGTTGCGATTCAGATCCTCCTCCGCTGCGGCCGAAGTGTGAGTCCTCATCATTTAGGAGCCTCGTTTTACTTTCTTTCAGTCGAGTTATTGTTTTTAGTTAGACTTAGAGTTAGCTGGGGGCTTGTCCCAGCAACTCATCAGGTTGAAGGCTTTCAGACATAGAGTTAATTTCAGACTTCAAATGTTTAAAATTTTAATGTTTTATTCTAGTTTATTTTCTCAAATGCTCTTATGCTATTATTTCAAAGCTTCCACTATATATATTGTTTTACTCAGAATACCAGTGTATGATAGACCAGGGGTAGACTTGGGGTCACTTGTGACTTCAAGTATCGTTTTCCGTCCAGGGTGTAGTCTCGGGGCGTGACATGGTCTCAGATCAGGCAAATTTTTATGTTTTTCCCTGGTAATCCTATGCTTCCAGCTTTGAAATGGCATCGTTTTGGGCTTTTAAGGGACGTTTTTAGGGGTTTTCTTAGCCTAACCTCTCATTCCCTCAACTCTTCTTGCTTCCCCTCTCAAGATCAAGGATTCAACTAAGGTTTTCTTCAAGGCTTCAAGGATTTAGTTCAAGAGGGGATTCTCTTAATCAGGTATGTGGGTTTTTCAACAAGGATATCCTTCCATCCTTGTGCCCCAAATATTTTATTTAAAAACCTGATTCCCTTATTCTAGAAAAGCATGATCTAGGATTTCAATTTACGAATGATTCTTCTATGTCTTCAATGATTTCTAAGACATATTAGGAGTAAAAGTCATTTATTCTTATGGAATTATTTTAATATCTTGAATTATCTTCTTAATGGTGAAAATGCATGATTATAGAATTTCCTTCTTGAGATGGCCTAAAACTTGGATTGGGATCTTATTATTGTTCACTCGATCATACCAAGAACTTGTACCCATGTCTAAAATATGTGAACATCGTAAGAATTCTCTTCAAACCTAGAATATATGATTTGATAGATATATTGAGATGGTATTAGAACTTATGGGTTTGATCAATGGGAAGTATATATATGTTTCATTATGTTTTTAATGTAAATGTTTTGGGTATTTGGTGAACCTATGATAACGGTATGCTAAGCGTATCTTCTTTATGAATTGCAGTAAATTTCAAAATGGGTTCCACGAAATAAATAATATTTCTACCATGATCTTGGTGTACATGATTACGGTATGAGTTGACTATATGGGTTTTTTCTATAAATTAGAATGTATAAATCAATGTATACGTGCTAAATTGTGAATTGGACCTATGGATACTACATGACTCTATGTTATACACCGTATGTTATGAACTCAAAACTTGAATGTCGTGGAGGTGTGTAAAGTATGATATCAATCTATACATGTTCGTAGACGTAAAAAGGGTGGATTAAATGATGATTTTGTACCATGATGATATCAATTATGATGATAAAGCATGAGAAAGATCCTTCAGACTTTTGGGCTTATTGTTAGTAGAAACTAGCCTTAATCCTTTTTAGATGAATATCGTATGATGAAATCAATAAATTCTCATGTTTCTGATTAGCTTTGGTAGCATAGATCTGATGAATAACGTCAGATCAGTACTCCCCATGTTCTAGTCAGCCAGGGACTCTCCATAGCTAAGAATGGTTCCCTTGCTCAGTTAGGGACTCTCTATGGCCGAGAATGTTTTCCTTAGTCAGTTAGGGACTCTCCATAGCCGAGAATGTTTCCCTTAGTCAGTTAGGGTCTCTCCATAGATGAGAATGTTTCCCTTAGTTCAGCCGGGACTTTCCATACCAGAGAAAGACTCCCATAGTTCATTTGGGACTCTCTATATAGAATGTTTCCCCTAGTTAAGTTGGGACTCTCCATAGCAGAGAATTACTCCCTTAGTTTATGCTATCAGTTTGGCTCAATTCCGTATAGTTCAGACATCAGTTTAAAATAGATATAGCATAACGCAATCTCAGTTATCAGCAGGTAGTCAGTATAGTGTATGATATCAGTTACGGCTTTAGTTCTTAATAAATTTACATCACATGACCCTTATGCATCAATTTGATTATACTTCGGTAAATTTTTTCAAACTAAAGCGTAATGGAATATATATGTATCTTAGACAGGGTTGTTATATTCAAGTGAAGTTGCATGTCGATGTATCTAATTTACTTCCTTCTTGTATACTTGCATGTTTAGATTACTTATATTTCCCACATGTTCATTACATTTCAAGTACTAGCCGCATACTTTTTATGCTTCATCATTTAATGATATAGATTCGACTATCTAGACTGTTACAGTGAGCCACGGCTCTTTCTTCCATCTCATGGGATTGTGAGGTGAGTCCTCATCTCGAGGACGAGGACTACGTTCTTATTTGAGTGATATCTTTCAATTTTCGAGACTTTAGGATTTATAGCGGGGACTGTCCCGGCAACTCATCGGCTTAGTATAGGCTTTTAGACATGTGTAATCAGATTTAGTCTATGTATTAAAGTTTTGTTAGATTATGTATTTGAGTTTTAAGTGGGCATACGGTAGCTTACGCCGGTTATGTTTCTATTAGTTGTTTATATTGTTAAGTGTAGCTATGAGTATGTCATGGGTCGACTTGGAGCTTTTAGGTTTCTTTGTCTAGGTTACGGCTAAAGTGTAAACTCGGGTTATGACACCTTTACAACTTGTAGCTCTATATACGATGCGAGGAGGAGGGCTAACCATACTATCATGCCTTGTAACTCCCTTCTTATAAAATGTGGTGCACAAAACATCTATAAATAAGACTATACTAGACACAGCTTTACAGACTCCCTAAGATACGACATTGCTCCGATACCAAGTTTTCATGCCCCGCCTTGGGAGGCGGAACTGGCACCAAATGCCGGACTAGACTACGGGCGACTTGGATGGACACATACACTTGGTGCATGCCATCACCATAGCAAGAAAACAAATGGCTATATCTCAGCGTAAACACAGCCTCTCGGGCCAGCTAGGCCGGTACATATAACTTGCATAAGATAGCTAACCCAACAATCACGATAATAAAGGATCCTATGTGGAAATGAGACAAGACCATCATGCTATCTAAGTCATAACAAAGGAAGCGGGTTGTTCTATAAGAAGCTACGGGCGACAAGGATGCTAATAAAGCTAAACTAGGCCCCACGTGGGCAACGTTACCCTAGCTAGGAATTAAAGACGGTAGTGTGCAAGCTACTCTAAGAGTAAGATATTGGTCGGGACAGGACCTCAGCCTCTTGTTCGAGCGTACGATGACTACACGCAAGTGCACATGGTCAAACAAGTAGTAAATTGGCTCAATTAAGCCAAGTATCGATCCACAGCAGGAGACCAGATTCACGGGCAAAATCACCTCGAAGTGTCGATTTCGTATAAAAATGAGGACAACAGTGTGAAGAAAAGTTTTTATATTTTGTTATCTAATTTTATACTACGGCTAAATAAATATACCGTGATCGAACTATGAATGTGAGCATGCGAGGCTAAAACGAACATTTAAAGAAATTAATTATCGATATACGAGGGTTTATCTTTTCTCCAGGTTGCTAGTGGAACTTATGCCAATGGATTAAAAATCTCGTTTTTAACCCAACTTAAGAATACTGAACCACCACCTACATAATAGATAAGAAGAAATTCATGTTCTAGCCATACAAACCGATTCCACACTTGACTAATACGACTTTTAGGTATATTTCTATCTGAACGTAAAATCAATTCTCAATTTTGCCAAACCAGAAATGATCATATCCTATTAATTCACAACTTTCAGTTTCTTGCCCTCTCGGGTGAAGCCTAGGACTTTGGTTACATTAACATTGGCGAGACATTAATGCATTAAGAACAAGAATTAAATAGAACAACCATTGAAGAAAAGATGGAAACAACCCAAATAATCAACAATTACATTTAAATACAATTGTTCATAACCTCGATAGAAAGGGAATTAGCCACTCATTTGTGGATTAAGCATCGTTAAATGAGCGTAAATCATACAAACAATTGAAAGAAGGGATAGAAAACCTAAGAATTTTCGTCCTCTCAAGCTACTTTGTAACCCACGTTCTTGCTCCCACCAAGTCGGAATATGTGAAAATAAACCTAGTGTGCTACTTATATTAGTAGGAATTTTTCCCGGAATAACAAGCAACGTGTCACGGAGTGCAATGCGGAGCATGGCCTCCGTGACACGGCCCAAGCTGCAGGCCTTCTGGAAAATGCCCAAGACTCATCCTCGGGCGCACCGCCCACGTTGGCGCGTGTCCGCATTTGCACAGGCGCGCGATAGTAATGCCTTGACCTTGTTTGGTGGCTGCCGTGACACGGCACAGGCGCGGCCCGATCTTTGTGCCTCTTGGCTGCCTTGCGCGCATGCACGGCATTGGCGTGGCACGGCCTTGCAGGCGCGGCACACGCACGGCGTGTATTTGCCCCAGCATGACATTGCCATGGCCCCTCTCCTTCTTGGAGCTTTTAAGCTTGCCTTTCAGATTCCAATCCATTCCTTCACCAACTTCTGATTTAGTTCCTAAAATCATTAAAACCTACAAAACAAGGACTAATCATGTTGGTTAGCACATATAATCACATTTATATAAAATTACATGAAAATGTATAAAATAACTTAGACAACACGATTAATTCAAGTTGTAAAGCGTATCACGGGCATGATATTTTTGCTAGTGATCCTATTACACACTTAAAGCCTTGTTTGTCCCTGAACAAACCTTTATCATGCACATGAAGATTCACACATAACTAATTTAGCAAGATGATTCAAATGTACAGGTATGATGATTATTTAAGATACAAGGTAAAAATAAAGCATGCACGCTTTGATCAATAAAATGAAATACAACTATGTTAAGACTTCTTAACCTCAGAATTCGACTCTCAATGCTTGAGAAGCAAACTCATGCAAATCAATGCAGTTAAAGATCCCACATGAATTATATCCTTCATTAAACATGTGCCCTCACGGAAAGAGAGTTACCCAACTTCACATAGCGAAAACAATTTTTATATCACAACATGTGTGGGTACATAAATAGACTTTCACTCACTCTCACAAAGAATTCACATGCACCATGCTGTGATATAAGCTTTCCCTTAGTGTTTTACTCCACTAATTTGAGGATGTACGAATGTAAGATCAAGTAAGGGCTTTTTAGGATGTAATGTACTCAGGTGTAGGTAGGTACTATTGTGATCAGTAATAATGACTATCTTCCCTAAGCGCTTTCAATACATCACGCCCTCATTGCGAACTTCCCTTTCCCTTACTTCACCTTTTTATCCTTGGTAGTTTTCTTTTTCCTCTTTTGCTCCCCCATTTCTTTAGGCACTTTTAGCTTATTAGTAAGGAGTTGTATAAATTATTTTTCATTCATTTGTTTTCTTACTCCTTACTAATAATCAACTCCATTTACACAAGTGCACCTTTGACCTTTCTCAACTTTTACAACTTCCACTTTCCTTTCCTTTTTACTTCACCTTTTTATCCTTGGTAGTTTTCTTTTTCCTCTTTTGTTCCCCCCTTTCTTTTAGGCACTTTTAGCTTATTAGTAAGGAGTTTTATAAATAATTTTTCATTCATTTGTTTTCTGACTCCTTACTAATAATCAACCATTTTTACACAAGTGCACCTTTGAGCTTTCTCAACTTTTACAACTTCCACTTTCCTTTCCTTTTCATTCTTCTCACCCCTTTACTCTTTCAGATTTTTCTTCTTCAAGCGCTCAGGAGCTTGGGA
>JACEIK010011206.1:0-11447 GCA_018107945.1 Datura stramonium
TGCCGTGGCACGTTGCCAACGCGCAGGTGGGCTGTTTCGCGCATCTTCCTTGCCGACGTTCGCGTTTTAATTCCAATTCCAAGCCTCTACTTCACCAACTCATGGATTAGTCCCTCAAATTCATTTAAACCTACCAAACAAAGACTAATCATGTTGGTTAGTACATATATTCACATTTATATAAAACTACATGAAAATATATATCATTAATTAGATAAACAAGACTAAATTAAGTTATAAAGCATCACTCGGGCATGCTATTTTGCCCGAGATCAAGTCATATGAGGATGCCCCTTGAAAACAAAGTTCTGTATTTTTCCATGACTCACGGTACGACCTGTAAGTCGATTTCATGAGTCGTAGGAAGGATCTTACTATCATTTGTGGGCTTGACCCTTTTCAGATTCTTGGTATGATTGTAAGGTACAACTCACAATAGAATACCATGAGCCATACTAGGATTCGTACCTCGAGATTTTTACAAGTTTTTGTTGGGACAGTCCCAACGAGCCATCCTACGGGTCGTAGTATGAAAGCACGAGTCGTAGGAAGGCTTGTGAAGCCTGTCCCTATCTTAATTTTGGTTTAGTTTGTAGGTGATTTTTATTTTAGTGTTTGGTACTCAGAATTCCCCAAGTTCAGGCACGCATTTATCATGTTTTACAGTTGCCCATTCCTCATATTTTTAATCACAACCCATAACTCAAGTTTAACAGTTTATTGTGCAATTTTTACAAGTTAAATTCCCTACCCATTCGCACACTAACTCGTTCACATCCCTGGTCATTGTCCTTTTTAATTTTTCAAGCATTGAGAGGATTCTCAGGGATTAAGCGGGTTTGCTTCAAGCACAACAGGTCATTATTATCAAATTCAACAAATAACACTTATTTGAATGTTGCTTACTTTGACTAACAATCACAAACTAGGGTTGTAAGTTGGGATACACAGTGTTATCTGAGCAAAGAACTTGCCAAATCAATCTTGATTCTGTGTTACGGGTGTGAGAAAGTCATGAGTTCTAGTCGTGAAATTGGTTTTGAGTGCGTGGGAGAAGGTTACGGTGTGTTTGAAGTTTAAATAGGTTGTAAGGAAGATTTGAAAAGCCGAGTCGGGTGATTTTATACTTTTTGACCCATCACAAATCGTACCACGAGTCGTAGGAAGGCCCTACGACTCGTCCCTTGGACTCATAACAGAGAGGTTGAGAAACTTACCTGTGGACTAATGGTTTGGTAATTTACCAACTCATTAGGCTTTTAAGCATGAGCTTTAGTCTAGTTTTCAAGTCATTTAGATGGACTTTATACCCCTTTTTGCCTTTTTGTGTGCAAATATTTGATTTGTAGAAAACAGCAAGAAAGAGAGCAAAAAGAAGGGAACCAGGTGAAAACCGGAGCTTCACCGAAGAAGATCAGCGAAACACTGAAGACCACTGTCATGGGGAATTAAAGCGACTGGCAATCGCGGAGACCAACCGACGACTCGCCGGTTGAATCGCCTACCGACGCCTGAGAGTGCTGGATCATAGAGAAAAAAATCAGCGGAGCACGGTTGGAGACCGGAGAATTACCAAATAAAACGCCAAAGGACACTGGAACTTATGGCATGAGCACCGAATGACATCCGGCGGTTCGCGGAGTGAAACCGACGGACCGCCGGTATTCTCATAAGTACGAGAACGCCTGAATAGGGGAAAATGTGTCCAACACTAAAAAAGAGAGTTGGAGTATCCTACTTTTGGATATATTCTAGAGAGAAGTACTGTGTACCCATCATATCTTAACTTTTAGCTTTTTGAGAACATTTTTTTTGTAGAAGAAGAAAGTAAGGATTCTATTGGTAGAAATTGTAAAGGATTGTTTTTCCTGTTCTTCTTCTTCCTCTATAGCAAGGTACTACCATTGTTGAAGACTTATTGTTGAATTTTATTTTGCTACTCCTATTATTGAATTCATTGAGTTTATTGTTAAATGTACTTTTGAATTTCTTAACTATGAGTAGCTAAATCATTAACTAGAGGTGTGTGGTGATGAATGTTTAATTAGATTGGGTATTGCTAAAGTCATCTCAATATTGTTTAATTAGTGTAAATCTGTTAAATTCTCTTCAATCTATAATTGAAGATCTATGGTTGCTGATGTGGGTCTAATTGTTCTTACTTGATTTTTGCTTGAAAGAGAAGAATTGAGTATTGGAAAAAAAATTAATGGTGGACATGGATATGAGGTTGTGAAATTGGGCTGGAAATAGTCAAAATCACATTCTCACTCCTAATTAATAGCTAATAGCGAGAAATTAGTGCAGCTATTAATCTAAATATGATCGGGTTGCTTTAATGGTGTCCAATGGTTTGAAATAACTCTAGCAAGAGGCATTTATGAGGTTGAAAAATATCAAATTCCAACTTGCCCGAGGTTATTTACACAATTTCAACTAATAAGATGACCCAACATGACCCTATTTAGTTAGCATATCATCTACACTACACATCTAGTCTTTCACATTATTTTCAACATCCTTGGTCATTTTTCTGTCTTAATCAGCCAAATTAGCTACATTGTTAATCACAATCTCCCCCCAAAATATTTATTTTCTTGTTACTTTCAAGTGGTGCAAGCTAAATTCAATTTCTCAAACAACACTCATGCATATCATTCGCTAGTCTTTGTGGGATTCGACCCCGACATCCGTCGGGATATTTGTATTGATACGACGACTGTTTACACTCTTTTGTAAAAAAAGAGTGTAGTTTGGACATTATTAGAAATGGCGTCGTTACAGGGAACTAGTGATTGATACTCTTGTGTTGATTGTTAATTTGAATTAGTCTTGCATCATAAGTGTTGACATTAAGTTTGCTATTCTTGTTAGGATAAAGTCATATGAGTCATCATTCACAAGCATGGGATAGCTCAGTAGAGGGTAATATGGAGCATGAGGAACATAATCCGGTGATGCCCGAAGTTGCGGGAGCCATTCGCCTACCGCCTATGATAGGGAATGTCGTGTTCCATGTCACAAGTACAATGCTACATTTGCTGCAGATGAAAGGATTATTTGGGGGAAAACCATGTGAGGATGCAAATCGCCATTTGAGGAATTTCTTAGAGATTTTCCAGCCTTTCAACATAACCAATATAAGTCAAGAGTCTATAAGGTTGAGGCACTTTCCATTTTCCCTAATGGGAGAGGCAACCATGTGGTTGGAAGAACTCCCTCTGGCTGTATTACATCATGGAAAGAATTGATTGAGGAATTCTTGGATCATTTCTTCCCTCCATCGAAAATTTTACAGCTGAGGGATGATATCACGAACTTTAGACAAGGGTGAGGGAGAACTGTTGCATGAAGCATGGTTAAGGAGCAAGAAGAAGAGAGGCAACCATGTGGTTGGAAGAACTCCCTCTGGCTGTATTACATCATGGAAAGAATTGATTGAGGAATTCTTGGATCATTTCTTCCCTCCATCGAAAATTTTACAGCCGAGGGATGATATCACGAACTTTAGACAAGGGTGAGGGAGAACTGTTGCATGAAGCATGGTTAAGGAACAAGAAGAAGGTTTCCCTTTGCCCCAACCATGGTCTCCCAGATGGAGTGCTCCTTCAAAGTTTTTATCAAGCCCTAGACTCCATTAAAAGTTTGTTGCTAATAATTTAGCTGGAGGATCAATTATGGATCAGACATATGGATTTGCTAAGGCCCTCTTGGACAGAATGACAAAGATAAATCGTACATGGCATACGAGAGAGACTAATGTATCGACGCATGACATTAGCTCTAGTGCATTAGCAGCTGAGTTGAGGAAAAGAGATGAAGAGTGAGATAAAAATCTTTCTAAAATGATGACATAGCTGGAATTAATGATCAAACATGTGATGGGGGCAGGGCCCAAGGTTGTGAATGTTGTAGGTATGCAAGGTCCATTGCACTTTGAAGGAGAATCATCACCACTAAGGTACGATGAGGAATGCAAATACATGTGAAATCAGATGGGGGGTTCTCGACCCAAGTTTCAAGGGACTAATCAAGGTCCTTGGTGCCCAAGGGAAGAGAACCAAGGTTGGAGAAACCGCGATGCACAGGGATGGCCCAAAAGAAATGTAAGATGGGGAAATAGAGAGAAAAATCGAGAGGGAGACTATTACCACCAAAGTCCAAACCCATATGTTCCCCCTCAAAAAGCTGAGAATGCCCAAAGTCATCCAGGTGTGAGCGATATAGGTAGCTCAAAAATTGAAGAGATGTTAGCAAGAGTCCTCAAGAAAGTGGAATCAACCGACAGTGGGGTCAAGGAATTGAAAGGCGGGGTGTCTAACTTTGCCCAGACGGTGAGCTTTCATTAAAGTCTCCATTAAGCATTTGGAAGCTCAAATGAACCACTTGTCCACTCAAATGAATCCTCGGATGAAGGAAAAACTCTCAAGTGATACAATGTTAAACCCGAAGAAAGATAGTCAATGCATGGCTATTGTTACTAGGAGTGGTAAATTGGTTGGAGATGTGAGAGTGAAGCCTAAGGAGGTTGTTGTTCCTAAAGAAAATAAGGAAAATGAATTTGGTGAGGTGTCAAAAACACCAAGTAGTGGTGAAAAGAGTGAAGATTAAAGTAAGGGAAAGGATGATGAAGTTCCCTCACATGTTGATGAAAAAGAGGCAGGCATAAAGGCCTCAAATGATGAAGAATTTGAACCAAGAGCTCCACCCCCTTATCCACAAAAGCTGGTTAAGAAAAAGAAGGATGATTAGTTCAGCAAATTCTTCGATATGTTCAGCAAATTATCCATTAATATACGATTGGTAGATGCCCTACTTCAAATGCCTAGATATGCCAAATTCATGAAGGAGTTGTTGAAAAAAAAGAAAAGGGTAGATGTTGGCATTAGGGAGACAACACATCACTGTAGTGCGATGATGATGAGTGATCTCGCCCCAAAGTGAGAAGATCCAGGAGCCTGTACGATTCCTTGCACTATTGGGTTATGTGTGTTTAAGAAATTCCTTTGCGATCTTGGCGTAAGCATAAATCTAATTCCTCTGATCATTTTCAAGAAATTGGGGCTCGAGAACAGCAAACCTACTTCAATGAGGCTACTAATGGTTGACCGCTACATAAAGAAGCCCGTGTGTGCTAGAGGATGTATTGGTAAGGGTGGATAAATTCATTCTACCAGCTGATTTTGTGGTGCTTGATTGTGAAATGGACTTAGAGGTGCCAATAATTCTGGGGAAACCGTTGCTCACCACTGGTGGAGTATTGGTAGATGTGGAGCTAGGTGAGCTTAAGTTCCAAGTTGGAAGTGAAGAAGTCACCTTTAAAGTGTTCCCATCAGTTGACACTCCAGATGAATGCAAAGTTATTGGAGTGTTTCATGAGGAGAACGAGGATAGCAGAATGGGGGTGAAAGAGGGTGAATCGAAGAATGATCCTTCGAAGAAAGATTGTTAAATGGGAAATACGTCGTGCCATGATGTTAACTAAGGCACTTCTTGGGAGGCAACCCAAGTGTTTTAGTTTGATTGTTTTTATGTCTTTGTTGTTTTTGATTTTTATAGGGGTAATCAGGTGAGAAGCAAGGAGAGAAAGTACAAAAACAAGGCTGGAGACGTACTGGAATAGCGAATTACCGATCCAGATGCGTGAACCGCTGCATATTAACACAGGCAAGTAGAAACCTAAGAGAATAAATGTAGACCAGCGGATGAACCAGCAGACCGCCGATTTGAAAGTGCGTACCGTCGTTTAATCTCCGATGCAGCCTAAAAGACATGAGCTATGGATGCCAAATCGGCGACCCACCGGCGTAATGCCGACCCGAGTTGTGAACCGTCGCTGAGTCTCCGGTTGAAAAATAGTGAACTGAGCATGATTTCAAGCACTAAAAGGTAAGGTGACGTATCACCGAATCAAATCAGCGATTGCTGGTGTAATGCCGGTAAGGATGCGGGTTCCATTTCAGAATCTCAATCAAAAATTGACCCACTTGGCCCTGGTATTTGTTTCATCCATCCTAGTCTAAACAAAATATTCCCTTAGGTTTCCTTTTTTCTTTTTTTACCACTTTCCCCACCACTTTTCACCTTCCCAACACCCCACCTTTCCATATTCCCATAACTCCCTCTTTTCCACTTCCCACACATTCAACTCACTATTAATTCTCCACCTACTCCTCAACCAACCCCATTACTATCTACTCACCTATAAAACCCTCACTATCTCCACCTTTTATCACTACACTCACATTCTTCTTCTTTACTACACAAGTTCAAGACTTTCCATTGTGAGCATTTCCAAGCTTCTCGTGAGTCTCTGCTAATTTTTCCCACAAGTGGTAATATTTCTTTGACTCTTTAATTCACTCTTCAATGGTATTTTGACAGCATGTTTATGTAGTGATAGCATACATTTTTTTACTATCATTCCTTCCCCAAAATTTGATCCATGAATTGATGTTATATGTAATGTTATATAAAGCCTGTGGGATAATAATGGTTTATTGCTGAAATGGGTGTGAGGATTTTGTGATTGTTGTGTACTTAAAAGAGGGTGAAGTCTGGATAACCCAAATAGACTAAAATTTCATGTTTTGCCCTATGATAGATTGGGTGACATCATTCTTAAGGATAAATCATCATTTTAGTCCTTTTTCATGTGTAGAATTGATGTTTAGTATGATGCAAGTAAGTGTGTGTGAAATGGTTCCATTGATACTCAAGGAAATGGTTTGGGGACGACGACTATCGGCTATTCGCCGATTGGGTCCGACAAAACGCTGGTGCTATTTGATGGAGGCTTTAGGCCACTGATTTGCTCCTGCGTTACATCAGCGATTTATGGATCGGGACCGACGACTCGCCACTTTGTCGCCGGTGGCTGGACTGTTGCCCCAGTTTACTGTTACTCATCGGCGGGTCAGCGGCGGTCCGTGGATCTAATCTTGTGGCTCGCTAGTGCTCCGTTGGTGCTGCTAATCCTTTGAAAGATACTTTTGCATCTTTTCTTCTAATCTCAATTTTAGTATAATGTTTAGTTATTTTGTTTCAATACATTATGGCTGCCACTAACATCATGCTTGCAGAGAATGTCTTCATCTAGGAACACAGGCAAAGGCAAGGGACCAACCTCCTCAACCGCCAAGGGTAAAGGCAAGTCCAAAGCCTCCGCAACACCCATCGACTCTAGGAAGGCCATCATCTTATGTGTGCCCGACATGAAAGGGAACTACACTATATGCAAGGGCCAGTCGATAATGGTGAAAAAAAGGTTCGATTTGGCGGGACTGCGAGGGGACATGCCTAACATCACCGCTCAGTTCACATATAGGCAGTGTCATGCTTTCACTAATCCTCTCCCAGACTACTACCCCAGCTTGGTGCTGGAGTTCTATGCCTCCTACCAGGCTATACAGGACATCATGAACCATAAAGGCAAAATCGATGAAGTCCCCTACCTACCATCAGTCATGGTACGTGGGATGGAGGTAGACATAACTCCGGCTGTAATCAATTATCTGTTCTGGGAAGACGAAATTAACCTAGGAACAGAGTACATGGCTAGAATTGCGGACATGAAAAATTAGTTCACCTGGATAGCCCCAATCATTGTAGTTGACACTCTGTTATGGGCCTCTATGGGTGACGAAATTTCTCGCCACGATCTGAAGTTTGGGGCCAAGTTATGGTTGGATTTTATCTGTGGCCACATCATTCCTTCCAAAAATGAGCAGCGGGTCATCTTGGAGACAACAATTCTCATAGCCTGCATCATGTCCGGAGTCCCCATTAACATTGGGGAGATTGTGGCCCAGCAAATAAAGCGAAAGGTAAGACAGGCCAGCACCTCTATGCCATATGTTGTCCTCATTTCCCAACTGTATTTACAAGCAGGAGTGTCATTGTTCCCTAATGAGACCCCTGTCCTTGCCTCAGGAGTGATTGCCTTAGACAGGAAAAGAGATGCCTCGGCACTCGCAGTTAAGAGGAAAAGATTGCAAGATTTTGGATTGGAAAAGGGATCACTATCCCGTGGGTCGGAGCAGTCACCGCATGCCCCAGATTTGAATATGTCCCACCAAGAAGCAACAGCCCAAACCTCCAGTAACACACCTCTTAGGGGAGCATCTCCCCCTCCAACATCCTCCCAGCCGAGTGGTCTCCACAAACTTGTGGAAATGACCAACTCTCATGAGAGTCGACTCCAAAAGTTGGCTAGATGTCTCCCTACACTCATTGCTCAAACAGTCAAATGGAAGTTGAAATAAATGTATTAGAGCCTTACAATATTATGAAAATGGGTGGATGCAGTGGAGGGGGTTGTCACTTCTTTCAGAACTGAGTTGCAGGACTGGAAAAGTCGGACACCTATGGAAGTGCCTCACATGAGCGCTCTTAACACCGCAATGGCTGCTCCTTCCACTATTTGAGGCCAATTGATGATCTATTTGAGGGCTTTGGAGATGACACCGAGGATCTGGGAGAGGTTGGTTTTTATGGTGCCACAGGAGAAGGGGAAGTGGCTGATGATGAGGATGAGGAGTGACCTTCTTAGGGAGTCTCTTACCCCTTTATTTTGCATGCATACATTGGGGGAAATGTATTCTCTTAGCTGGGGGGATGAGTGTTTGTTGGGGGTCACTGATGTTTTTAGTTTTGAGATGAGTTGAAGTAGCCCTTGTTGGGATTTTTTTATTTTTTATTTATTATTATCTGATGACGAATTGTGAGCCTTTGTTGGGATAGATTTTTAATCTTGTTGATGATCACCATCGTCGGGCCTGTGATGTTGAAAAAAAATAATGACTTGGTTGAATTCTTGGATGAATGTTAGTGTACTAATGATGAGAATGGGGTCCTTGTCTTGAATTATTTATTCCTTCAGGACCCAAGTCCTTTGTTTGTTCGTCATGTAAATAGTAGAATAGTAATCAAACTTCAAAGGTTTTCTTCACACCACGGTTCTTTTACAAGGAGCATTTCTTTGTTTTTCCTTTCTTTTTGTTGTCGAACCAGGTTGGCACTTTCCGATAATAGATTGAGTGGTGACTTTCTTAAGGGAAAATGTCATGTTGTTTTTGAGTCTTTTATGGAGCTGTTTTGAGAGGTACCACCAGAAAATTTTTGAAATGGAATTTTAAAATGGGGCATGAAAATGAGAAATAATGAACAGGTGTTTGAAACGAGAACATAACACTCTTTGTCATACTTTGTAGATTCCTTGTTTGACTTATGAATTAGCATGCTCTGATATCTTAAATCAAGATCTTGTGTGGATAATGACTTTTGTGGACTCTTTAGGTGTGATTCCTTGTGTGGTAAGGACTTTTGTGAATCTCATGCACAACTTCTTCTCTAGAACTTGCCCCAAGTGTGACTCAAGGCGAAATCCTAGATGTAGCTGCATCGAGAACATGATCTTAGGCTCTTTTTTGTAAGTCACTTCAACCAAAATGACCTTCTTGACCATTAATCTTTGATAGCCAACGTTTGGGCCTTGAACCCTTTCTTGGAAACCACATTATAAGCCTAATGACCATTTTCTTTAACTCTTCTCTTTGGCACCCATCCTTCCTAATGGCTAGTAATGAAAGAATGCAAATGGGGGTTTCAAGCCCAAGAAATAGGGAGAGATAAGGAAATGAATGTGAAATGAGGTAAAGGTCTAAGTTTAGGGGTTCGAAAGAATGGGGAAAAGAATGAGTAGCCTAAAAAATTGAGGTAGCACCAAAAAATTGTGATAAGATGAGTGAACTAATGAGTTGAGAAACATTGAACTATCAAAAAGAGGAAAAATTGTTGAGAGGTGCTATCTCTTACATAAGGAAGGATAAGTGTGAAACTCCTAGAGGTTATAAGGGTGGCTTGTATGACAGCAAATAGATAAAGATGATGGGAAAAGAAAAATGTCGGGGAGTGATCTAAGCAAGGTGATGGGATGTTGCAAGTTATTCAAGGCATTAGGGAGGCATTAGTTACTAAAGCTAAATATTTATCCTAACCTTAGACCTAACCTACATTATGACCCACAAGTCCTAAGTAATTTTAAGTATAGTTGCTCTGCATTAGTGGCAAATTACACGAAGGGCAAGCCTATAGGTCGAGTTGTGTGCATGAAAATTTCTTTTGGGAGAGCGAGTGCAATCTTCTCTTTGCGTAATCCTTTGTGTGAATGCATTGATTTCATGAGAAAAAAATAAGGATTTGCTCTTCGGTGAGTGGCATCATCCCTTTTGAGGATACAATTACATTAAAGGTAAATTTGTGCATAGGGCATAAGAAATGCAAGTTCTAAAGAAAGCTTTGAATGTGCAATGATCATGAGTTGAGATGCTATTTGTACTTCGTGGATAAGTTATTCCCTCGTTTTGCAAAATGAAAGCTCTTGTGAATCATTCTTTTGTATGGTGGTGGCCTCTTGAAATGTTTCTATCTTTTTTATTTTAGGGGAATTTTCTTCTCTTTTTTGTTGAGTCGGTGAACATTTTTGGGTCGTCCAGAGTCAAGTGGTCATTGATGCATAAATTTGTGTGGAGTGGCATGTTGTTCATCTAATAATAACTGCATTACTTGGGACAAGCAATGGTTCAAATTTGGAGTTTGATGAATTGGTAATTTAACAACTCATTAGGCTTTTAAACATGAGCTTTAGTCTAGTTTTCAAGTTATTTAGATGGATTTTATGCCACTTTTTGCCTTTTTATGTGCAGATAACTTATTTGTAGAAAAGAGCAAGAAAGGGAGCAAAAAAAAAGAGAATCAGGTGAATACCGGCGCTTCACCGGCAAAACACTGAAGACCACTGCCCTGGGGAATTAAAGCGACCGGCGATCATGGACACTGACCGGTGACTCGCCGGTTGAATCGCCTACCGATGCCTGAGAGTGTTGGATCACAGAAAAAAAAATCAGCGAAGCACGATTGGAGACCGGCAAATCGCTGAATGAAACACCGAAGGACACTGGAACTCACGGTATGAGCACCCAATGACAGTCGGCGGTTCGCGGAATGCAACCGGCGAACCGCCGATACTCTCGCAAGTACCAGAATGCTTGAACAGGGGAAAATGTGTCCAACACTGAAAAAGAGAGTTGGAGTATCCTACTTTTGGATATATTCTAGAGAAAGTAGTCTGTACACATCAGATCTTAACTTTTAGCTTTTCGAGAACATTTTCTTTGTAGAAGAAGAAAGTAAGGATTCTATTAGTAGAAATTATAAGGGAAAATGCATAAAAAACCCTCAAATTTGTCCACTAAACTTACTTTATTATTTCAACTTTACGGACATTTTTTTACCCTCCTATTCTAATTTAAAGTGAAATTATTGTCTCCCTATCAACCTAAACCCAGTCATAAATTAGACTGTGATTTCCACTCGCCCATGTCATCCGCCATGTCATCCTCCACATAAGTTTTTTAAAAAAAAATTAGAAGACACCACCATGTCAT
>JACEIK010011206.1:20887-38714 GCA_018107945.1 Datura stramonium
TTCTAGACAAGTACTATTATCTTATAAATATTATTTTGTTTGATGTTTGAGTTAAATGTCATTTTTAAGTGTAATCTATACTTCTTTTTTTATGATTTTGTTGTTTGTACATATGTCCTCTTGTGTTTCATGAATGAGTGATAAAGAAAACGGCAATAGGAGTAGAATAACTTTTTTTAAATCATGTTAAATTAAACTTTCTATATAATTTTATTTTATATATTGAAGAAAGTAAATACTCCTTTTATTTTAATGTATTATTTAATTCTTGGTGCATTGTTTAAATTTTAGAGCCAAGGTTTGTGATTGATTCTGAGTTACGATATCTTACAAGGGTAGATTCCGAGAAAATGGACATCAAAAAAGAGGTTTCTAAGAGAAGACAAATGACCCAAAAATGAGAAATTTGAAAATATGAATAAAATATAATTTGCAAGTTCCAAACATGTTTAATTACTTTCAAAAAAATTTCTTCTTTCCAAATTAATTCTCAAATCGCCACTACTTCAATGTAGTACGGCTATGAAGGTGGCAAAAGTGATGGCGACAGAGGCAAAGTAGTAAACATGTAATGCCATTGGTTTTTTTCTTTTCAAAAATTATATATGCTCGTGGATTGGTTATATGTATGTCATAATACGATTTACTACATGAATAAAATAAAAATACCGATTCACTTTAATTTTTTTATATCACATAAAATTAGAGATGGATAAGAAAGTATATGTCTTTTATTTTTGTCGCGCTTGAACCGAATAACAAATAATTTAAACAATAAAATACCTTATGCGAAAAAAATAAATAAAAGAAATTCTACCATTTATCTTTCTCTTTTCATTTGGGAAACTTGATATAATATAAAAGAACGAAAAAGAAATTAATTAAGCGTATATAATTTACTTTTACCTTAATAATTATTTTATAACCGCGCAAAGCGCAACAAAATTCACTAGTTAAAATAATAAAATAATAATAATTATCGGTCAAAGTAACCACATAAAGAGTTAAAAGGATTACAAAAGAGGAAGAGTTTTTCAGTTTTTTTTCTTATAGTATTAGGCAACAGGTGTTAAATTAAATTCGCAACCCATTTTTCTACTTTACAGTTAATAACACTTCGGGTCTTAGATAAAGTCTAAACCTCATTTATTTTTATGACTTAAATATTAAAACGATAAGAAAATAATCATAACTACTCGAGGAAATTTAAACAGAACTTATATGAAAAGCATTTGACAATGGCTAAAATTATTAAAATCTGAGAACAACGCAACTTAACCAAGGAATAATATTCGGATCTCTAATAGCTACCACATGGTACTTTCTCACTTCTATAAAAGTAATAATAAAAACATGGCTATGTTTACATAGTTCCCTTTTTAACAAAGACCAAGCTAGAAGAATTATTTTTCATAATATTCAAGACTTCATCAAGCAATTTTTATAATAAAATAAGTGAAAAAATAACGAATTAAGATAATTCACACTATTCAAATTAATTAGGAGCAATTAATAATTCTAGTACATATTTATATTCAAAAGGCAAAAAAATATAAAATACAAATCTATTTCTTATGGCTTATTTTTATTAATCAATTATTTTAATTATCTATTTCCAAAGACCTAAGTTGAAGGCTAAATATTACAGAGAATGACAAATGAATAAACAAAATATTGCTAATTCGACCTTAAGAAAAAAACCAAACAAACAAGCAGTAATAAAGTACAAACAAACAAGAACCACTTAACCTAAATAAGTGTAACGATCCGTAAATCGTTACGAGGGAAGCATACTTAGAACTCTCAAAAAAAAAGCTAGAATCTGCAGAAAATGGTTGTGAAATGAGTTAAGTGTTAAAAAGATTTTTTGGGGGGAGCTATTGGTTTCGGGGGACTGCTGTAGCGGTAGAATTCCCGTTGCAGCGATAGAATTCCCGCTGCAGCGAGACCGTGGCGACGATCGGAGTCCCGCCGTAATAGACCGGGAAATTAACCACCAAATCCATTGTAATAGTGTCCTGACCTGCAGCGAAAATGTGACTACTGCAGCGGACTACAGTAATCAGAAAGTGGGTTTAAGTGAGATTTCTGGGGTTATATCCTATTATTCCCAAAAGCACGAGCAGAAGGATTAGAAGGTGATTTTTTTCCTCCAGAGCAGTAAATTCCTCTCCCAAGGTAAGACTCTTGATCCCCTATCTCAATAATGGGTAACTGTTGACTCTAGAATTTATAGAGAACTATTAATGATGGAATTTTAGGATTGAGAAACCCTAGGTTGATAGACTAGGGCTGGATCATAGGGAGTTAATGGGGTGATGTGATTAGAAATTTGAAGAGTAATGATCGTTCCCCGAGGTTTACTTGCTAGAGAACGTGGGTTAGGCAGGAATTGATGCCTAGAACTAGGGGGAATGGTGTACCTTAAAGAATACCTTGAAGGGAAGAGATTGAACTTCTAAGACCCTTTTTTTGAAGAGTAAAGTATAACATTGCTCTATATTGTTGTTGTAGATTTCGAACTTTCTAAGGCGTTGAGAAAGGGCAAGGCTCCTAGCTGACTTTCCCTACCCAAAAACTAAGGTAGGTTATGATTTAAGAGAAATAGACCATATTTAATGGAATGTAAGTTTTGTGCTTTAATGATATGTGATTGGTCTACTGACATTACCTATTATGAAGCTTTACTGTTGAATGAACTGTAGAAGTAATGTGGATATGATGTGATTTGTGCATTGTAATGAAATTATGTTAAATTATAAGGTGAAGTTCCTTAGCATTGCAATTGAGATGTTTGATGGTTTATACTTATGCAAGTGAGGAAGTAGATTGTAAACTCGTGAGTGTTTAAAGAATTCACCCTGTATATTCAATTGAATGAGAATAGTTAAGGATATTAATAATATCCTAAAATAAGAAGCTCGTGCCTGAGGGGAGCATCCGAGCGAGCGATATTGGTTGAGTGGCCCGTGTCTGATAGGAGCATCTGGACGAGCATATAAGTGGAAGCGGGTACCATGCTGTTACAGTACATGGATTTCTAGAGTCCCCTGCAGGTCATGAATGAAAGGACAGAAATAAGATCCTCTAGTATGTGTGACAACGATTTTGACAATGGAGTGCTTATGGTGATATGGTAGAGGTGTGTGCCCAACATGTCACCATTTGTTTTATTTTATAGTGTGTTTGTAATCATGTTAAAGGCTTGAAATGAGTATGTGCTAAGTGGTGGAGTTGAGTTGGTGATCATGTAATTGTAACTTGAACGAGAAAAGTGGGAAAAGATCCTAAATGTGATACAGTGTGATGACTAAAGATGTTGAGTTAATCTTTCTATGATGAAATGCTTTAAACTACATGTTGAGATGAGTTGTTATTATTTGATTTCAACACATGTGTTATATCTGAATGAAATTTAGAGGGTGTGAACTGTTGAAAACGGTGAGCTAAAGAAGGTGCAGCTAAGTCGAGCTACTGCCTCGAGCAGTACCGCTGCAACGGAACTTATTCCGTTGCGGCGAGACCGCAGTAGCGATCAAGAGACCACAGTAGCGAGAGGCCAAATTCAGTGAGCAGGCTGGTTTTCACCTATACAGAGTCAGTGTACTTGAAATGTTTACTATACTTATGTATGATGTTTGGGACTGATTTCATATTATTGTTTCCTTACTTATATGTTATTATGTAAGGTCGGCCGATGATACCTATCAGTACCGTGCTTTGTACTGATCCTGCTCCTGCACTTTTTTTACTGTAGAGTGCGATCCAGGAAGCTCTTCTCGTCCCTACCTATAATAGTAGTGAGTTCTTGAAAGGTGAGTGAGCTTGATGGCAAGCGGTCCCACTCCTTCGATAAAGATGTCTCTCCTTCAGAATCTTCTGCAATTTATTTTTGTTTAGTTTAAATATTCCTAGAATATAATTAGACGTTGAAGTGCAATGACTTTCAGATCTTGGAAAGATTTTGCCATTTTTGGGTTTAGTTAGTTAGTACAATTTTCGGATATTACAATTCATTTCATTTTATTACATTGTTGTTTCTTCTTGATGGTTGATGACAGGGTAGTTGTGTGAAATCGTTGGTTTGCCCATCGGGGGTTAGTGTGGGTGTCAATCATGGCCATTTGGATCATGATAAAGTTGGTATTAGAGCCCTAGATTCATCGATCTCATTGCACTATGATGAGTCTAGTAGAGTCTCGCGGATCGATGCGGAGACGTTTGTAACTTATCTTCGAGATGCTATAGGACTTTAGGAGAACTCCTTTATTCTCTTTTTTCGTGCGATTACTTGATTCCAACTGGTATCTGGCGATCCAAATTGGTATCTAGCAACTATTATTTCTTTCTCCCATAGATGGTGAGAACACATGCTAACAGAGCCAGAGACGTAGCATCCGAGCCAGCAACAGCGATAACAGCAGCAGTCCACAGCAGAGGAAGAGGCCGAGGGCGCGGGTGAAGGCCTGCCATAGCAAGAGGAGGGGTTCACTCTCCTACTCCAATCAGAGAGAGGTCGGCATCTCCGATAACGCCCCCGGTTCAAGAAAGGATAGCGGTAGAGGTAGAGGTACCGACGCAAGGAAAGGTTCCTGCCGCTCCAGTATCCTCCGAGGTTTTGGCTCAAGTTCTAAATCTCCTGAGTGGCCTCTTCGGTAATGGGGCAGCGCCATCAACTCCTGTCGGGTAGCAATTAGGGATCCAGCATGCGGCTGCGGTGGCTCCTCTTATTAATGACATGTCTGAGGCAGTCATGTTCCCCAGGTCGGTGGTTGGGCCTGTGATGATAGGGGAAGAGCATGACTTGTTCTGGAGGTTAACCAAGATGAAGCCTCCCACATTCTAAGGTATTGAGACGGAGGACACCTACAAGTTCATCATAGACTGCCATGAGAGGCTCCATAAAATGGGGGCGGTGGAGAGATACGGTGTGGAGTTTGCCACCTTCCAGTTGATGGATGATATAAAGCTCTAGTGGAGGGCTTTTGTGGAGTGCAGACCAGTGGGGTCACCACCACTTATTTGGACCCAATTCTACTTCACGTTTCTGGAGAAATATATACCCCGTACCTTGAGATATAGGAGAAGATGTCACACCCCAACCCGAGGAAGTGTGACTGGCACCTAGTTCCACCCCTGATAGGAGCATACATGACGCCCAAATATAAAACAAAAGTCTGAACTGATGAGGTTTAGCATAAAATAACATACTAACAGTAGTAATCAAGAAAACATGGCAAGTAGGTGTTATGCTACTAGGGTCGTCAAGACCACATACAACCAAAAGGCATACACAAGGACTCACATGACCTACTACAACATTTAAAACCCAACAGGTACCGTATATGAGCCTCTAAAGAGTTTAACAAGTTTATACTGATCGGGACAGGGCCCCGACCTACCCAATATGTACACAAAATCACAAAAAGGTATCTCCGAACAAGCTGGAGCTTACCACACCTGTCTGGAACTTAACTTAACCTCAGAAACCTCGATCAACCTGACAGTTAGGACTTGCAGGAATGAATGCAGCGCCCCACTAGGGCGTCAGTACACAATGTACCGAATATGAGAGGCGACTATAAGACAAGAGTTTAGAGATAATAGAAAACTGACAGAACATAGAGCGACAACCTCAAAAAAATATAACCTAGCAATCCACGTAACTGGGAAATATAGGAAGCTCCAAACAACAATACAACACCACCAATCAATACAAAGATAACACAAGTGAAATATATCATCAATCAGGCACTGCCAGACCATCTCTTAGTTGTGTAGTTAGCAAGATCAATCCATATGGGAGAACCAACGCAATCCCAGGAAGTATTAGACATGTCGAACCACTCTCGAATCATGTCTTGATTTGACACTATGGAGGACATCATCCTCAACTCCGTAGGTCGATCAACCCTTGAGCTCAACCCCTCAGTTGGAAACACTCTCGTGCGTTGGGTATCCACAAACACCAAGACCTAAATTAGAACATACAACCATAATCACAAATATTCACAATCAATTTTCACAAGGACCCTAAACAGCCCCTAATCGACTCACGATGGCGTCAAGCAACACAAACTAATTCTAAGGGTTGCTCGACTCAACGACGTGCCCACTGGCACACAAGTCTAACCCAACCTTGTGACAACATTAACCCACAACACCACACAACCAGTATCTCAACCAAGGTTACACCTATCACGAATTCAAGGATTCATGAGACAGTCCACATGCACGACAATAACACTAACACAAGTCTACGGAAATCATGCCAAAAAAGGGAACAAAAGGCCTACACATATCTTGGACATCGATGAACCAAAGCTAGCCAAACATCCACTCCTCAAGTACACCAAGATACTGCCTAAAAGCAGCAAACAAACCACCAACACACTACTAGAAGATCCAACAAGAGAAACAACACAAAAGAATATTTACCGACTAGTTCTTCATGGATTCGGCGGGAGAAAATCTAAAATAACATTCTACAAAGATCAAAAATTACTTAAGCATTCTAAGAATACTAAGAACCAACAAATAACAAGAACTTACCAACCAAAAACACAACGCAGCCACCAAACTGCCGGAAACACAATTCAACGATGCGATCTACTCGAAGAATCCAACCTCCCGACACCAAAATCACTTGGACTTATGAATTTTAGCTCCATTATACAAAGAAAACCATGGAGAGGACTTGAGAGAGGTTTCATACAAAATATGTTTATGGAAAATCAATTTTGATGACCAACAACCGACCAAAGGGGATTAAATAATCCTCCACCGCCTTAGTTATTTTTGATGTGTCTGCTTGCGCAGTCTCAGTAAAACGCAAGTATCTCTCTACTCCGAAGTTAGATTGATGAATTGTTTAATTTTTTGGAAATTAGACTCATATACCTTTAATTTTATAGGTCTTACACCCCCTAACTCCTTATATATTGAGATAAAAGACTCTAGACATTTGACCTAAATTTCAAAAAATCTCAAAAAGGAAATTTTTGCGATAACTTTTGCCGAATTTCGTTTTACAACTTGATCGACGTCCAATCTTAAATATGATCACATAGTGACTCAAATACCTCATAAAAATTTCTTCATAGCCTATTAAATACTCTTAGTCCTATTTCAAAATACAAATTTATTGCTTAATCTATATGGGGTGTTACAGAAGAGATGAGTTCACCACCATCGAGCAGGGGAGCTCTTCTGTTACAACTTATAAGGCCCGATTCCATTATCTATTCAGGTATTCTTTACCCTTACTGCCCATAGAGGAATAGAGGATTAGGAGATTTGTTAAAAGCCTGAATGTGGGTCTCCAGTTATCAGCTCTTCAGATGGTCTCCTCAGGTAAGTCCTTTCAAGAGGTAGTAGAGCATGTGAAGAATGTAGAAGGGGTGAGGCAGGAAGGGTATGCAAAGAGTGCCGAGAAGAATTATCGGAGGGTGGGTTCTTACAGTGGTCGTATTGCTAGGACTTCGATATCGCAGGGTTTCTCTGGGAGTCCTATTCAATCGACTATGCAAGTGTTTGAAGGTTCGCCAAGGACAGCTCCGTGACCATTAGGCACAGTCAGGGTTACTCAACTTGTTCACTCGACTTCGAGGCTTGTCCTATTTCTGCTATTTTGACTCAGAGGCCCGTGATAGAAAAGGTAAGTCATGAGTGTAGGGAATATGGTCACATTTGTAGATGGCGTCCCAGGTTTGGCCGGGATGGACAGATCATTCCGCACCCAGCTCCTCGAGCTTCGACCCCTGTCGAAAGGGGAGGTAGTGCATTCAGTAGAGATCATCTACAGCTTGGGTGAGATGGTGCTCAGCAGAGTAAAGGAGGTGCTTAGGTAGGTAGGGGTGACACCCAGTCAGGTAGAGGGGTGGCACAGCCCAATCGAGGCGGTTCTCGGGCGGGTAATCAGGCCCATTTTTATCCTTTCCCTGGTAGGCTAGAGGGAGAGGCTTCAAACGTCATTATTACAGGTACCATCCTTGTTTGTGACCGAGTGGCTGCGATATTATTTGATCTAAGTTCTACTTTTTCTTATGTGTCTACTTACTTTTCTTTGGGATTGAAACTTGTTTGTGATGTGCTTGCTATCCCTATTCATGTGTCTACTCCTATTGGGGACTCTATGGTGGTTGATAGAGTCTGTCGTGCGTGTTCTGTGGATTTCATGGGTTGTGAAACTCAGGCTAATTTGGTGATCTTAGACATGGTAGATTTTGATGTGATTCTTGGAATGAGCTGGTTCTCTCTTTACCATGTCATTCTAGATTGCCATGCTAAGACCGTCACTATATCGGGCCCGGGTTTGTGCAAGTGGGAGTTGAAAGGGAACTGTATCCTTGCTCTTAATAAACTCATTTAGTATATTTGTGCCTATAAATTGATAGAGCGGGGTTGTTCAGCGTATCTAGCACATATTCGGGATACTAATTTCGAGGGTCCTTTCATAGAGTCGGTCCAGGTCGTTTGTGCGTTTTTTGAGGTGTTCCCTGCAGATATGCCTGACATACTGTCGGACCATGATATTGTTTTATGTATAGATTTAGAGCTACGGACTCGACCTATTTATTCTCCACCGTACCGAATAGGGCCTATTGAGTTGAGAGAACTCAAGGAACAGTTATAAGAGCTGCTTAGTAAAGGGTTTATTAGGCCAAGTGTCTCTCCGTGGGGTGCTTCGATCTTGTTTGTGAAAAAGAAGGATGGTAGTATGTGGATGTGCATTGATTACCATCAGTTGAACAAGATAACTATTCAAAACAAGTATCCTCTCCCTCGAATAGATGATTTGTTTGATCAATACAGGGATCGGCTGTGTTTTCAAAGATTGACTTGGGATCGGGTTATCATCAGCTGAAGATTCGGGCTGAGGATATTCCTAAAACAGCCTTCTAGATCAGGTATAGGCATTACAAGTTTTTGGTTATGTTGTTCGGACTCACTAATGCCCCAGATAAGCGTTCATGTGCCTAATGAATGGTATCTTTAAACTTTATTTAGATTACTTCATGATTGTTTTTATTGATGATATTTTGGTGTACTCTAAGACCAAGCAGGAGCATGAGAATTATCTGAGAATAGTGTTTGGGTTGTTGAAAGAGAAGCAGTTCTATACCAAATTCTCTAAGTGTGAGTTTTGGTTGGAATCGGTGTCTTTTCTAGGGCATGTGGTCTCCAAGGAGGGAATCAAAGTTGATCCACAGAAATTGTAAGTGAACAGAAACTGGGCTAGACCAACTACCATGACAGAAATTCAAAGTTTTGTGGGACTGTCCAGTTACTATCGTCGGTTCATGAAGGGTTTTTCATCCATTTCCTCAGTGCTGACCAAGGTGACTCAAAAGGATGTACCTTTCTAGTGGTCGGAGGAATGTGAAGCAAGTTTCCAGAATCTCAAGACTCTACTAACCATGACACCTATCCTGGCATTATCGGTAGAAGGTAAAGATTTTGTTATTTATTGTGATGCCTCACGATCTGGGTTGGGTGTTGTGTTAATGCAGGAAGGGCAGGTCATTGCTTATGCTTCAAGGCAATTGAAGGTGCATGAAAAGAATTACCCCACGCATGACCTGGAGCTAGCAGTGGTGGTGTTCACTCTAAAAATTTGGAGGCACTACTTGTACGGGGCTCGTTATGAGGTATTCACAAATCATAGCAGCCTGCAGTATGTGTTCTCCCAGAAGGATCTTAATTTGAGGCAGAGAACGGGGATGAAACTGCTCAAGGACTATGATGTCACCATCTTATACCACCCCAAAAAAGCTAATATGGTGGCGGATGCGTTGAGTGAGAAAACAGTAAGTATGGGCAGTTTGGCTTGTCTAAAAGCTACTCAACGACCGATGGCCAGAGAAGTTCAGACCCTGGCAAACAGTTTGGTGAGGCTATCTTTGACAAAAACAGGTGGGATATTAGCTAGCTTGGAGGCTAAATCATCCTTGTTAAAGGAAATCAAAGCAAGGGAGTTTGAGGATGAGAAGCTGGGTAAGATCAGAGATGAAGTTCTGCAGGGAGAAGCTAAGGAAGCGGTGCTAGATGGTGAAGGGGTCCTGAGAATAAAGGGGCTTGTGTGTGTTCCCTAAGTTGGTGAGCTAATTCAGACTCTCCTGGCAGAAGCTCACAACTCGAGGTACTTCATTCATCCTAGAGTTACCAAAATGTGTCGTGAGTTGAAGCAGCACTATTGATGGGGCAGGATGAAGAGAGATATTGTAAAGCATATTGCCCATTGTTTGAATGTCCAGAAGGTGAAATATGAACACCAGAAGCCTGGGGAGTTACTTCAGAGGATTCCTATCCCTTAGTGGAAATGGGAGAGGATAGATATGGATTTCGTAGTTGGTCTCCCAAAGACTCTGGGAAAGTTTGACTCCATTTAGGTCATTGTGGACAGATTGACCAAGTCTGCTCACTTCTTGCATGTCCAAGTGACTTACAATTCCAAGAAGTTGGACAATTTGTATGTGAAGGAAGTGATTCGGTTGCGGGGTGCCAGTGTCTATTGTGTCTGACCAGGGTACTCAGTTTACCTCTCATTTATAGAGGACCTTGCAGGTAGAGTTGGGAACCAAGTTGGACTTGAGCACAACTTTCCATCCTCAGACAGATGGATAGTCAGAAAAGACTATTCAAGTATTGGAGGATATGCTCGGAGCCTGTGTTATAGATTTGGGTCATTGGGATAAATTCTTACCCTTAGCAGAGTTTGCTTACAACAACAGCTATCGCTCGAGCATTGACATGGCACCATTTGAAGCTCTGTATGGGAGGAAATGCAGGTCTCCAGTTGGGTGGTTTGATGCATTTAAGGTGAGGCCTTTGGGAACCGACTTGTTGAAAGAATCTTTAGAAAAATTTGCATAATTCAAGAATGCCAGGTGGCGGCTCAAAGTAGACAAAAGCAGTATGCGAACAAGAAGGTAAGGGATATAGAGTTTATGGAAGGAGAACAAGTTCTGCGTAAGGTATCCCCCATGAAGGGGGTGATGAGGTTTGGTAAGCAGGGAAAGCTTTGCCCGAGGTACATCAGACTGTTTGAAATACTCTGGCGTGTGGGGAAAGTATCTTATGAGATGGAGTTGTTGTCGGGATTATCTGGGTACATCCGACGTTCCATGTTTCAATGTTAAAGAAGTATCATGGAGATGGGACTTACATTATCAAATAGGACTCTGTGCTGTTAGATGAGAACTTATCCTTAGAGGAAGAGCCTATGGTGATTTTGGCTAGAGAGGTTCGGAAGCTGAGGTCAAAAGAGATACCGATGGTAAAGGTCCAGTGGAAGAATCGTCCTATAGAGGAAGCTACTTGGGAGACCGAGGCTGATATGCGGATCAAATATCCTCATTTGTTTGTGGAATCTGGTATATTCTCTTCCTTGCTTTTATGTAGACCATTTAGGGACGAATGGTGATTTAATTAGTATTTGATGTAATGAGCCGTAAATTATTATGAAGGGAAGCGGACTTAAAACTCTCGAAAAAAAAAGCTACAATCTGTAGAAAATTATTGTGAAATGAGCAGAGTGTTAAAAAGATGTTTTGGGGGGAGCTATTGGTTTCAGAGGACTACTGCCGTAGTAGAACTCCCACTGCAATGAGACTGTGGCGACGGTCGGAGTTTCAACGTAATGGATCGGGGAATTAACCATCGGATCCACTGTAACGATGTCTTGACTGCTGTAGCAGGTCTACTGCAATGGAAATTGACCACTACAGCAGACGAAGGAAATCAAAAAGTGGGTTTAAGTGAGATTTCTGGGGTTATACCCCATTACTTCCAAAAGTACGAGCAGAAGAGCTAGAAGGCGATTTTTTCCTCTAGAGCAGTGAATTCCTCTCCCAAGGTAAGACTCTTGATCCCCTATCTCAATAATGGGTAACTGTTGACTTTAGAATTCATAGAGAACCTTTAATGGTGGAACTTTAGGATTGAGGAACCCTAGGTTGATAGACTAAGGCTGGATCATGGGGAGTTAATGGGGTGATGTGATTAGAAATTTGAGGAGTAATGATCGTTCCCCGAGGTTTACTTGCTAGAGTATGGGGGTTATGCGGGAATTGACGTCTAGAACTACGGGGAATGGGGATTTGTACCTTAAAGAATGCCCTTAATTGAAGGGTTTGAACTTTTAAGACCCCTTTTTCGAAGAGCAAAGTATAACATTGCTCTATATTATTGTTGTAGATTTCGAACTTTTGAGGCGTTGAGAAAGGGAAAGGCTCCTATGGAGTAGCTGACTTTCCGTACCCAAAAATCAAGGTAGGTTATGGTTTAAAGGAAATAAACCCTATTTAATGGCATGTAAGTTTTGTGCTTTAATAATATGTGATTGATCTGCAGACATTACCTATTATGAAGCTTTACTGTTGAATGAATTGTAGAAGTAATGTGAATATGATGTGATTTATGCATCTTTATGAAATTGTGTTAAATTGTTAGGTGAAGTTCCTTTGCATTGCAATTGAGATGTTTGATGGTTTGTACTTATGCAAGTGAGGAAGTAAATTGTAAATTCATGAGTGTTTAAAGAATTCACCCTGTATATTTAGTTGAATGAGAATGGTTAAAGATTGTAATAATATCCTAAGATGAGAGGCTCGTGCCCGAGGGGAGCATCCGGGAGAGCGATATTGGTTGAGTGGCTCGTGTCTGAGGGGAGCATCCCGACAAGCATATGAGTGATAGCGCGTACCATGCCGGTGATAACGCTCAAACCATACCTCCGACCGAAGTATGAAGCGGACGTTGTCAATAAAGAACCCAACTAGAGGTTGGGTTTGATCCCACAGGGAATATGGAAGAGATAGACTAAAGTTGGTAAGTGAACTTGTTAGGTAGTTACTCCAAATAGAGGGGTTCTAAAGAAAACAATAATTAAAAGCACAGTTAAAACATTAGTTGAAATCAAGAATGAAAGATAACTAGGGTTTTGGAATGAAAGATAACTAGGTTTGTGTTCCCTGGCGGATTCATAATCGCTTTTGTTATACATACATGATCATCACCAATACTTACTTGTAGAACTGATAACTTAGGTTCATTCAAACTACTGACCAACCCCAATTGAATGACTATACTCAATCACCAGACCAGGTCTCATGAGCGATTGCAAATTAACCGTTATCGATATGTCCCAAATTTAACTATCCTGCGACCACAGCTCAAGTTTATACAATGATCATCAAGATCAAGGCTTTTTTATAATTCTCTTTTCCTAATCTCGACCTCTCTAAGCTCAAGCAAGTAAAGAATTTAGGCATGTCCTAACATTGTACACCATTTAGAAACATATAGGATGAAGAGAATATAATACAAGTGTTTTGCGTTAGTTTTGAATCACTTTTATATAACCCTAGCTTGTTAATCCACCATGGTTCTTACAATCCTAGCTATGGAGGTTTTAGCCTCTCATAGTTGCAAGATTGTGATTCGCATTCATAATTAAATACATAAATCAATACTTATAATTATGGATGAGAGAAAAACTTCTCTGTATTAATCAGCAAAATCCTCAATAACAATGTGAAGATCAAAAGAAAATCAAGAAAAGGTTGATCACAAGTTGAACAACTCAATTCTCACAAGTTGAACAACTCAATTCTCACATCTAAGTCTCCTCAATTTCATTGTTAATCAATTCTAATCACTCCTAATTGCCTCTCTTATGAAAATAAAACATAAAACGTATTTATACAGCCATAAAAATCCTTTTCCTAGGCTAACAGGGTGTATTTCCATAACTGAAGACTCATGCAGCACGACTTATCCTACGATCCGTAGTAGGTATGTATGGGTCGTACCTGTTTCCCGTAGGTCATCGGCTGGTTGAAATTTGGCTAAGTGTTGGACCCTGGTACGACTCGTACATGCTTCCTACGAGTCGTACTGAGCTTCCGTGGCTTGACTAGGAGACTTTGAAATTTTTCTGAAGTTCATCACGAGTGCTTTGGTACGACTCGTACCTTGCTGCCACGACTCGTACTGTCTATCCGTAGCAGGAGTTATCCTCTTGTGCAAATTTTCTGAATCTTCTCTCGACTTCTTTAGTATGGATTGTACAAGCTTTGTATGACTCGTACTGAGAGTCGTAGGATACAGCTCTTCATCCTTAGCCTTCTGAAACTTCTCAGGACCAGTAGTACCACTCGTAGCACCTTCCTACGGCTCGTACTGAGGACTATGAGTTAAGACTATTTTCTGCACTTTTAGGCTATCTTTTGCACATTTTTACTCCTGCACCTATTTATCCTGTAACCAAAGAAAAAGTTCCTTATATCCATATAAATATACCTAAGTCCATGCTATTTTCTTAGTTTTGAGCATCGAAAGTACTGTAAACTCACAGCACATAAACACCCTCAACATAAGACTTTTGCATGTCCTCAGGCAAAGAAAAATAAAAACTAAACACGACGCTCAACTAGAAAATAAACCTAGGATACTAAAGCCAATACAAAAACAAAACTTGCACTATACATTCAACAATTTCCTGACCCTTTTCCATGAACCAACATCAACTAATGTACCACAAGCAACCACAAAACATGATAAACAGGGATCAAGACATGTTATCGAGCTATCAACAGGAAATCAAGTCATCACCAATGTTTTTTACACAATCCAATGGTAAAAGTAAACATAACCCATGTAGCCTCACAACAAATGAAGTCCCCACTCACATATATAGTGTCAAATATTGCATGGGACTAAACAAGTAAGGCGCTCACTCTCACAAAGAAGTTTCAAGTATTATGTATCATATACCATAGGCTTGCCCTTATTCTCTCTACTTCGGTTTATTAGATGGTCGGATTAGGATCACTATAGGACTTGTTGTAGCTTGTAATGTAGGCTTTAGGGCTGGACATGATAAATATGAAAGATTTTATAAGTGACTATCCCTTCCTTGGCACTATATACATTGGCTACACCATTCACCTATTTCACTCTTTTTGTTTTTCATTCCTTTTCTTCCCTTTTCACCTCTTTTATGTACATTTGTATGGGTGTGGTGTATTTTCAACTTTTTTTGATATTTTTTTTCTTTGAAATTTCTTTTTCAATATTTGTAACTTTTTTTCATCTCCTTATTTTTTTCTTCACACCACACCTCATTTTAACCTTTTCTCTTTTCTCTCCCTTTTTCTCGTTCCCATCACTTATGCACCCCTACTCTAGCCACCCTTAATTTAGGCATTTTGCCTATGTTGAGGTTCACAATATCCAAGGAAGGACCAGGGCCAAATAGGTTCATTATAAAGAAATGGGTACGGTGAATCGGCGAATCAAAGAAAAATGGTCTATTAAAGGCTCAAAATTGGGATCAAGGGAATCATATAATTTTGGTAGGGTTATTTAGGCTAAAAGTGAGCTTAAACAAAAAGGCCTACGATCATATCCTAAACAACCATCCTTAGCCTATGCAAAGACCAACCAGGCAAGTTCTAAATCTTCAACACAATACTGAACTAAGTACTACACCTCACTTACTCATTGTACATGACTTATATTCACCTCAACTGTCTAGTTTATACATGGCTAAACAAGACTCCTCAGCTAATAAACTAAATGACATCAAAAAGATCCATAGAAATCATGCATGTAGTCACAAATACATAACTAATGCATCAAAAAAATTTAAGCAGGGTCAATTTTTTTCAAAAATCAAAACTAGTGCATTTTCATTAGCTGAGTACTCCTAAGCTATTTCCTAATTAAACAAAAATCACAAAATAAGAAATAAAATCTTAAACATGTCGGTTCTACTACATAGCATGTCTAAGGAAAAAGAAACACGGCAAGAAAAACCCTCGAACGAATCAAAAATCTAAAAAATCACAAGTTCACCCCCTCCCCTTTTTGAAAATTAAGCTTCGTCCCCGAAGCATGAACTATAAGAACATAGAGAAGGGAACATACATGTGGCGCTCTAGGCTCTCTTGTCGTCCAGCAGAGGGAGTACCTCTACTGTAATCATGGCGCTAGCAGTGGTCAGCACACTCAATGAAGTATCCACAGAGGGAGTGGTTACCCCCTCAGTAGTTTTGGCTGCTTCTACGGCCTCGGTGTCAATCTGGGCTGAATGTGGCTCACCCGAAGGGTCACGACCACTGGCAAGATCGGTTGAGTCATGGTGGAGCTTCCTGCTCCTCTAGATCGCTCCTGCAGCTCTGTCATATGTGCTTCATGAGTCTGCAGGCTCTTCTCTGGCCTTCTTGCTTTCTTTCCTTTCCTTCTTCCTCTTCTTTCTCAGACTCTTCTCTCCAACCTCCTCAGAAGCTCTTTTCTTTCCCTTGTCTCCAGTAACTACCGTCTGCTCCCAATAAGCAGCCAAGTCAATCTCCTCATCAAGCTCTACATCTAGGTCTGGAAGAGTAGGGGCTTCTATAACTGTCGGTTGTCGTGATGACAACTCGGCCACTTGGCTCTGAAGAGCCCTCAATTCCTCACGTAGACTGCTGGTGTCGGTCTGCTCCGCCATCCACACATTGAATCGCCTCTCAAATCCATCCAAGCGAGCATGTAGAGTCTGAGCTACTGTATCTATCTCCGCTTTGACCCATGGCTTTACATTTTCCATCATAGCTTGAATTTTTCGTTCGGCCATGGGCAACCATTTAGCCAGTTTCTGGAGGAAGTCATGAGGCACCAAAATATGCCCTGCTGGAGTCTGAGTCTGCAAGCTAGGCTATGGTGCAGCTGAAGTGCTAGGAGTAGACTATGAATGACCGACATCTGTAGCCGGTGTCTCGCTATGCTCCTGTATAATGGGGACATTCACCTATGCGTCCCCTGTTGGCTGGATTAAAGGAATTGTGGTGGGTATTCTAGCTCGGCTTATGGGGTTCATCTCAACCCAGATAAGGCCGATGTCTACAATCCTCTAGCCTCCGATCATCCGCTCCTCACCCCGTCGTATTGGCACCCCTGCCTCTGTGCATAGCTTAAATACAAGACTTGAAAATGGGATGGTAGTGCTACTCCCACCGCCCGGTCTCGTATCTCTTTTTTGATGATCCTCGGGATGTTAATAGGATAATGGGACATGAGGCATGCCACCAAAGCTGCTCTGTCAGCACTCAATGTGTTGTCGTTGACCGTGGGTGCTAACCAGTGGCGTACTAGTGTCCGGAGGGATTTTTCTATGAAGTTGAGCGAGTTCTTTGTCACCTTCTTTCCACTAGTAACCCATTCAGCTTCATCCTTATTTTTAGAAATCACACCTACCAACCATTGAAGCTGCCTCTGCCTTTCCTGCAAGCCCAAATTCCTGATCTGCTTCATTGCCTCTATCCTGTAGTCATACTCAGGCATCATTCGTGTAGCCACGAATTGTGGTCCATACAGAACCCAAGAGATGGTCCGCTCTGATATGTCTACCTCTCGTCCTTGGACCATCACACTCTCTTGTCGGGGCTGGTCTTTTATTTTTTGCCCCTCCTTTGCCTTTTTGATAACGGCTCAAACCATACCTCTGTTATACCCCGGAAGCCCAAAGATCGGACCCGGGAGTTGAAACGGGGAAAATGTAAAGTTGATGTTGCAGACTCAAGACGAGTCATGAGATGACTTGTGAAGACAGCCCACAAGTCATTAGGTGACTCGTGGGGAGGCCGGGCAGGATTTTGGGAGGTGGGAAGAAAAAGGGTCCCCCCGGGTGTGGCAACGACTCGTGATCAGACCCCACGAGTCGTTAGGTCAGCCGTGGGATGGAGAAAAGGAAAAGAGAAGGAAGAAGATCAGTAAACTTCATGACTGGTGACCACGAGTCGTGGTCACCCCTAACGAGTCATGGTATTAATCATTATGATCC
>JACEIK010011207.1:0-34739 GCA_018107945.1 Datura stramonium
CCAGGGAGTTTTACCCTCCCCATACAAATTGGTAAAGCTAAAGTGCTACGAGCCCTATGTGATTTAGGGGCAGCAGTTAATCTAATGCCCTTATCTTTATTTAACACCCTGGGGTTGGGGAAACCGCGACCAACAAGATTGATGTTGTAGCTGGCGAATAAGTGGCGAGTGGCACCAGATGGAATCATAGAGGACCTTCTCATTAAAGTGGGTAAGTTTATTATACGTGCTGATTTTATTATCTTAGATTTTCATGTTGATGACCAGGTACCCTTAATCTTCGGACGGCCATTCTTGGCCACCGGAGGAGGGGTAATTGACTTAAGAGCAGGGACCCTGAAAATGAGGGTCGAGGATGAAGAAGAACTTTTCCAAGTATACCAAGAGATTAACCCACCCACACACTACAGAAACCTTTTTAAGGTTAGTGTGTTGTTAGAGGATAAGTGTGGGGTGGTAGGTTCCACAGGTCCACGGCCAAAGGTAATGATAAGTGTTCAGCCCGAGTCTGATAAAGGGCTTCAGTGTGATAAGAAATTAGACGAAGAGAGGAATAGAGTGGAGGTTATTCCCTTTAAAAATCAAAAGAAAAGAAGATGGTTCTCGAAAGGGAACCCAGGTATGAGGATGTCCTAAAAAGGATAGTCCACGTCGTGCCGCGACGTAAAATAAGGCGCTTCTTGGGAGGCAACCCAAGGGTACCACAGGTACAATTTGTGATTGTTGTTTATGTTGATTTTGGTTATTTTCAACTTGTGTTGTTTTCGGTGGAAAGTTAGGCACAGATGGAGGGGAAGTCTGAGTACCCGTGGATGAGGAAGCTAACAAGCATGGAAGAGAAAAAATGTGGGGTCAAACACCCATTTGTGCAAATTTGAAGAAGAGCATACTGTTAGCTAGGCCTAGAGGCCTCAGGGAGTATTTCTTACCCTTTTTAATTTTAATTTGATGCTATGGGGACATAGCAGGATTCAAACGTGGGGTGAGGAAAATTTAAATTTGTGCTTAATGATTTTTGGTGAATTAGTGCTTGGGATAAATATTGGAACAAAAATTTTGAATTAAGCATGACTTCATCACCTGTTGGTTTTTCTTTTTAGTTCTTTTCCGACGGGGGGGTCTTTGAACCGAATAAAAAAAATTCTTTTGTCTATATATCATGTTTTTAGTAATAGTTAGAGACTATTTCCGACGATAGATGGATGACGACCGTCTTGAGGAAATTTAGTCAATAGGTTTTGGTTTTTGAACCCGTAGCTAGTTGATGGCGTGATGTTCTTGTTATGTGTTATACATGATTGTAAGATGCAAGTGCGATTAGTGTTGAAGTATGTAAGAAATGTATAACTTTTTTTGAGACACCTAAGCTCGTGAATGTGACTCGATGTGATTCTAAGCTTAATTCTGAATTTATGTGATTAGCTGAGTTAAGAGTCTGCTGAATGTGTCTTGAATTGAGCATGTGCTGAGAGTGTAAGGTTGTTGAATATTCCATGCTATTGTGTAGTGTCTAGAACTTGCCTGGTGTGTATGCAAAATAAAATGAAGGATGTAGAGTGTAGGATATGATTTAGGCATTTCTTTGAATGAGCCAAATTTCTAACCCTTGCCTTACCTACCTTGAATATTGAATCCTTGTTATCCCCATTGAGCCTTAATCCTATTCTTTGATAGCTACAACATAAGCTTAATTATTTTTATTTCATTAGCCTTGAATTTGATCCTAAACTCCTAAGTGCTTAAGTGAAAAATCCAAAAGAGTAAAGGAGTGATAATCGGGAAAAAGAAGAAAAAATAACAGTTGTGGGAGTTGAGAAAGGTAAAAGGTGCACTTGTTTGAAAATGTTTGAGTATTGGTAGGGAGTAGGAAAATAAATAAATGAAAAAGTTGTTTAAGTACTCCGTACTAATAAGCTAAGTGTGCTTAAAGAATGGGAACAAGAAGAGAAAATTCAAGGGTGAAAAGAATGAGGAGGAAGTAAGAAAAGAGATGTCCTAAGGGAAGTGTGATGTATTAAAAGCGTTTGGGGAAGATACCCACTATTACTGGCCAGAATAGTACCTACATGTCCCTTAGCTTACATTACAACCCGATAAGTCCTACTTGATCTTACGTTCAAACATCCTTAAATTAGTGGTGTAAAACACTAAGGGAAAGCTTATGGTTCACTGCATGATGCATGTGAATTCTTTGAGAGAGTGAGCGTAATTCTACTCATATACCCATACATGTTGTGTTTTAAAAAAACTTGCGAGTAAAAATGGGTAACTCTCTTGTTGTGAGGGCACATGTTTAATGAGAGATAACATTCATGTCGGATTTCTTGATCGGTTGATTTGCATGAGTTTGCTATTGATATTGAGAGTCGATTCTGTAGGTTAGGAAGTCTTAATATAGTTGTATTTCATTTCAATGATTAGAATTGTGCATGCTCTATTTTTAACTTGCTATCTTAAATAATCATTATAGTCGTAACTTGAATTGTCTTGCTAAATTAGCTATGTGTGAGTCTTCATTCACATGAGATGTAAAAGGGTTGTTCGAGGACGAACAAGGCTTTTTAAGTGTCGGAGTAAGGAGTCTTGGGAAAAATAGCATGCCCAAGAGATGGCACATAACTTAGTTTTGTCTTGTTGATCGACTTAATTATATGCATTATCATGTAGTTCTATGTAAATGTGAATATATATACTAACCAACATGATTAGTTCTTGTTTTGTAGGTTTAAAATGAATTTGAGGAACTAATCCATGAGTTGGTGAAGTGGAGGCATGGAATCGGAATAACACGAACGTCGGCAAGGGGACACGGAAACACCCCACTGCTGCGATTGGCAACATGCCATGGAAGGCAGGCTGCACGACCGATGGCGTGCCACGGCCCTAAGCGTCTTTGCACAAGCGGCGTGACACGCGCCAACGCGGGGCGCTGGCGGTTTGTTTTGGTTTTCCAGCATGCCTACGCGATGCCTCAGGTGTTATGGAGGTAGAATTGGCGCGTTCACCTCGGTGACACGAGCTATTTCATGCCGGGCATAATTTAAACACCTCTCATTTAATATACATAGGTCCCTTAGCTCCTAAAAACATTTTGTCACGTAATATTTCTTAAAAACTACCAAGGAGTGAAGGGAGAAGTGGGAGAACTCACCTAGGGTTCATAAATTTCATCTTCTCTTCTACCAATTCTTGTAAGATGTTACAATTTAATCTATTTTTCTTGTAATTATATGAACTTGAGTGGATAGAACCCTTCCTCTAGGGTTGAGGCCACAAGATATGATTGTGACTATGTGAATTTGTTTTGGGTTTTAAGTTATCAATTGTTGTTTTGTCTTATGTTCTTAATTATGGTTGTTTTTATGATTGATCACCATGTAAACACACACGTTACACCTAGATAAAATCTTAAGAAAGTAAACCTAGGCAAGAACAAGAATGTAGGGAGGCCCAGTTTGTCTCTTACGATATAATTCGCGGTTAGGATAAATTATACCTAATTTGCCTTGCTTGATTGATAAAAAGGGATGCATAATAAAAATCCAACTTAGAATAGTCACTCCACCACTCGAAGAAGTAGTTGTGAAGCTAAGTTGAGTTAAATGATTAAATGTTGAAAGTCCCTAATCAAGAGCATAAACCTTGTAAACCACATTCCTATAATTGAATTGCCCACGAACTAGAATGTCACATCCCCGCTCAATGATGTAGTTGTGAGGCTAGACATCGTGTTTAGAGGCTCGAAAGAGCATGAACATGCAATTGTAGTTATGTGAGATGATAATTGATAATTCCATACTTAAACCAATACAAAGCGTAACATCGCATGATTATCTAGCCTTAGCTTAGTCACTCCTTGGATTACTTGAGTATTTTACGTGAACATCCCTAGACTTAATTAAACTCTATCGAAAGTCTATATCAACACTTGCGAAAGTTAATATCACACTTGAACTTGATAATTAGCTAAATAGGTCTAGTCCTTGTGGGTTCGACATCAGAGGCTCTTAAAAAGGGACATTGTATTACTTGTAAGACCACGTACGCTGCGTGTGCGCTTGGGCGCGTCCTGAAAAAACCCTTGTCACAGAAGGTCCTTCAATAGCTCCTTCAACTCCTTTAGCTCGGCTAGAGCCGTGCAGCCAAGGAATAGATTGGTATGATATCGGGAAGGAGGTCCAACACAAAAATCGATCTCCGCTCAAGAGGAATTCCGGTAAATCATGCGGATACGCTACCGATAATGCACTATGGTTGATTGGATAGTCGGGGTTTGGATGTACCATCCCTTAACCTAACTAGATGAGCCTACTTGAAACCCTTAGAAATCATCTTTCTAGCCTTAAGGTAGGAAATGAGCGACCCTACGAGCACGGTTGAACTACCCTTCCACTCTAAAGACTAGTTCACTCGGAAATGTAAACTCTACTTTTGCACAAGTTCTACAATTTACTAAGGAATAACATGCATGTAACGATATATATGTAGAAGATAACATCAAAGTCAATCATGGATAACTCTACTAATCTGTTGAGTTTGATTTTACGAAGAGCTTTGTGACTAGAAATTTCTATATACCCATCGAGCTATAACTGATTCACCAAGCTTGGAGTAGAGAATGAAGGGTTACATTACGATATGAGGTGACCTCAAACTACTAGCAACATAGGGCATCACAAAAGACAAAGTAGCCCTGGATCTAACAATGCATATACATCTAGGTGGAATACTCGTAACACAACGGTGACTACATGCGGGGAGACCTCACGCTCTGATGGGATGCTATAGCATAGAATCTATTTTGGAAGTGACAACTAAGCTGGACTAGTAGATGCTTGCTGTTTGGGCTGGGCGTCTTGGTGGAGTTGCTTTGTATTGGAGGGTGGGCCTCGGCTCCCTATCATGACCTATCTGGCTATTGGGTAATCCTAAGAATATGTCTGGGGCTTCCCATACTGGAAATAAGAACCTAAACTGCTAAGCTCGACCCCGTGTCTCCGGCCACATCAGCTACACCTTTGGAGTCTTTGGTCTCTGCTTAGTCTGCTACTCTGTCCTCACAGAGCCTCGTACTCGTCCCCTGGTCGCACCTAGATATGGATGGCACACTTATGGCGAAGGCGCTAGGGGTGAAGACCTATGGTGGGACTGCGTGGTGCCGCTAGATCTATGTTGGAGAATCAAGCTATCGATCCACGGCCTCTTGGCCTCCCTCTCTGCTCACTCATCTGCACCTCCTCGATCTCTGCAGGCGTACATAGTATCGAGCAAAGCCAATGTCACGAAGAAGCATTGATGACCAGGTATTTCTTTTTGACCAAGTGATGCCGCTGTGCCATGCACAAACCGGCTCACTCGGGCTCTCTAATGTTGCCACCATCTCGGGTACATACTTGGAGCGGTAGTGAACTCAAAGGAATATACGACTGTTTATCTTCCCTTTGTTTAGGTTTTACAAACTTGGCTTCTTTAATCTCCCTCATCTCACGAGGAAGAATCGATCCCGAAATGCGGCATGAAACTCCTCCCAACCAATAGGGCCTTCTCCAACTACCTGCTATCCTTCATTGCTTGAACTAGATAGGAAACCCCTTTCAACTAATATAAGGTTAGATCGGCACCTCCTCTTCGGACACCCCCATGATCTAGGTGATCTTTAGAACAAATCGATGAACTCATGTGGATCTAAGTCCACTTTTGATCGAAACTCCGAGAGAGTTCATCCTTAGAAAATCTCTTACTCTTTAACTTTGCCACCAAATTCCCGTTACGAGGAACATACGCTACCCTTTGTTGATTGACCTTGGAGGTCAAGGCCTGAGCTAGCATTTGAATGGCTGCCCCCGGGCTTCCCGGCATGGGCAACCGCTCGGTTACATGCTCCTCATGGGCTGGTCAGGCCTTGGAAATTTAGCCCATCTCACTTTCCATTCGTGGCCATTTCCGTTCCCGTTTCTCCTTGATTAACTCGGCGAGGAGGCATGGTCTGCAAACACGTATAGAATGAGTTAGAAGGATGAAGACATTTCATCAAACAACATAGGTCATGAAAGATGGGAACATTTCCTAAAAATCTCTAGCCTCTTAAACCATAAGTGTGGCGTGCTTCACACCCATGAAACAAGATTCTACTCAACGTGGCTTTTAGACACCCTAGGACATAAAACCTATTATAGATATTAAGTTGCCCGGCCCAAACATAGGCGGATGAGACATGGAAAAAAATCACGAGAGGCTCAAGTCCACCCGGCTTGGCATGACCATAACATCTAACTCAATGTAATAAAATTGAAGATCGATAAAATTAGTATAGCATAAGTCGTAATCTCCTTAACATCGGAATAAATAACTCATGTCTAAAAATTTGAATATTGAAACATATTGTCGAAAAGCCTTTACCTCTTGATGAGTTGATGGGACCCGGTTAACTAACTCACTAAAGTCTACGCCAAGAAAATTACTAGATACAAGCCCGAAGCCAGGGTCCTCGAAAGATGAGGATTCACCAACTCTGGTGATAATTGCTAATGTTGCAAGTCGGCTAATGGCAAAATTGAGCTTGAATACCCAAACACGTATCATTAAATGATACATCATAGAATATGTTCACTATATGGAATGCAGTATAAAAAGTAAGTAAAACCACTAAGTAGTGGAATTTCACAAGTATGTTGAGTATTAAAGCTACTTTAAGTAAGTAAAATCATAAATCATGCATATATTAAAATATAATCAAGATATGATTATGAGAGTAGAACTTGCATGCTATTTTAAATCTAATCTTAACATATATAATAATAAAACAATAACCCGTAAGTTGAAAGTGATAATCATTAGTGGCCGAATATTGGGTCAAACCAATTTGAAAACATAATTTCACCCAGGCGGTGAATGTGCATGGCGAAATCATGAGGGGCCGATGGGAGACTCGTCATATAGCGACATTACCAAGATAGATATTACGTGGTCCAGGCTATCACACAAGTGGGTAGAGCCGCCAAAGCTTTTTCAGGCCTGAGACACTACTATGATATCGATGTCGAGCTGAAGGCCGCAGGTGCGGGGAAACTCACAAGGAGGTCCCAAATAACTTTGAACATACCTACGTTAGCGGTAGTTATGAGGCATTAGGTTGACGGACCCTTAGCCTACTCGGTATAGACACTACTCTAAACATGCATATGCTCATCATTTTCAACAAAGTGAACCATCGTCCTAATAAAGGCGGCTCATAACATACATCGCTAAAACTAAAATCACTTAACATAAGGAGACTCAAACTCAAACCATACCACAAGCTGAAAATAGTAGAAGTCTAGACTCCAAAATCCATGTTGTAGCTAATATAAGAAATTTAGTACATCATGAAACATACTTGATAAATGGGTTTTCCTTTCCCCTGAAGCAATGCTTGGCATAGACTTGATCATTCAAAAACATTAAAATAGACATGGGTGATTGAAAATCATACTTTGTTTGTATACATGTCATCATGCTTAGTCATATTTCATAGATCTCAACTTTCAAGAACTTTCATGGATGGGCATCATAATTTATAAAACTTGAAAACATAATTTATAATTGAATACGTTGTAAGTATTCCCATTAAGCATAATTCAACATTAGAAACATGGTTCGATCATACCCATGATTATATTTGGGAAATTCACATGTTGAGTTAAAAACCCCTTAGATTCATCAACTAGAATTTTCTGAATTAATAGGGATTGGGCATGGGTGTGGACAATTACACCCATTCATAATAACCCTACATACCTATAAAAATCTGATTTCACAACTTCCTTGATTTCCCAATGAGAATTTTGAGGAAGAACTTGAGGAATTTAGGCTTGATCACCCTTAGAAGCTTCTAGACTTGCATGCATGAAAGTTATTAGGCCTAGAATGAACTTACCCCTCTTAAAACACTCTATTCTGATCTTAAACCGACTTAATTTAGGCCTTACGAACTTAGGAATTACGGAAAAGTCCTTAATAAATTCGCGGAGAAAAAAACCCTTGCCGGTCCCAGCGAGGGCTGGGCGATTTCTTACCGAGAGGACAACTCGTGGCCTACATTCGTCACCAACACGCGAAATCTTACCCCTGTGGTCACCCATTCGTGGTGACTAGTTGTAGAGCAGCGTCAATCGTCGACCACGGCCAATCCCAATGACTCATGGTCACCACCGCGAATCGTGCTTTCTACCATGGTCAACCTAGATCACCATCCATAGCCATCTTCTCCTCCACACCACGAGTCACACAATGACTCATGGTGCACCCAATGGGTCACTAGTTGACTCATCATGTGACCTAGTACGAAATTCAATTTTCTCCGTTTTAACTCCTGGTTCTTATCATAGGCTTTTTGGGGTATTAAAAATCGAAATCATCATGATAGAGCTTACATGATGCCCCAACTCACTCAAGTGGGTAGAGTTGTCCTATGCTTGTCAAAGAAAGGGACGTGCGGTGTGTTATATCACGAAAAGGGGATCTATTAACATTGGATATATATAAACCTATGGGGAACATAGTTGAGACCTTGGCGTAGTCCTTTAAATCTTGGAGGCTACTTGGTGCTAGACAACACTTTCGCAAAAACATGCGCATTAGGCCTCGTATAGTAACCTTAAAATCATTCATAAAGTTCTTGGTCAAATAAATAATAACATTATTGATACCCATTTAAAATACATGATTAGCCATGAACAAGGGCCCATGAAATGGCGAAGTCATAAATCCATAAATCATGAAATCCAATCATACTTAGCCAAAACATGCATAGCTTGACATTCATAAATCCATGATAAGTCACTTGAGAGAAATCAAATCATAAAGCATAAATCCTAATTGGGATAATTAAAATCAAGATCATAACGAAATCATAGCAGATTTTTAAAAAATAATAATTGGGCATAATTGGATTTAAATTCCAATTCTATAAATTTATATTCAACATTGTCATAAAAATCTCTGCCCATAGGTCATAAAACATGATTTAATACATGAAAGAATTGACTCATAGATGGATTATAGAGAATTTCCACAAGAATTGGAATAAACCTCATGAATCATGAAACATGTATCTAGAATTGAAATCCATGGGATCGAAATGAATTTAGGGCATGAGAGTGAAAGGAACTCTTATTCATGACCTCACATACTTGGGTAAATCGATCCAACACTCCCTCTTGAAATCCCAAAGGAAATTGAAGAGAATTTGGAGAGATTCTTCAAACTTGATCTCCAAGAGAAAACTCTAAGTTCCATGCATGGAAATGTTGAGGCTTAAAATAGGTTTAAGACCCTTAATACCCTACAAAGCCGACTTAAAATGTCGTAGTATTAAACCTTAGGGCTTAGGAATGACAAAGAAGAATTCCCTTAATGAAAACCTGAAAATTACGCTGGTAGTGACAAGGCACAACAATGAGTCGTCCTTTGCTACGTGGGTCATTACTTCCATCGATGGTTCATTGATTTTCAGACTCTGATTTTTGCACCACAGAAGTACCCGTTGCGTACCTAGATCCCACGACTTGTGGTGACCATCCGTTGTCACCCTTGCCACTATCACGGAAACCCTACAATGACCCATCCTATCGAACCACGGCGGGTCCACGGCTCGTGCTAGCCCTACTGACCAAGACCATCCTCCCGTGACCCCCGTTCAATGACTCCTTACATCAACAAACGAGTCATTCTAAGACCGTTACTCCCAGAAGTCCATATCTACATATTCTCGCCACAAGCCCTCAGCGAGTTGTTAGACCCACCAACAACCGGTACAACGAGTCGTTAGAAGAAATCTTAGATCTCCACCTTACTTTTCATTTCAAATCCAGAGTCTAGTCTTAGGAGCTTTAGGGGTATTACAAGTTTCAAATTTTTATCTTATTTTTGACATATTGTTTTGACATTGGAGTCCAAGAAATATTTTGTCACGATTTATTCTTGGGTTTTGAAGGATCAAACAAGTGTTGATTATTGATTTTTACTTATTATTGATTAATTCAAGAATTTATGATTTCATCTACCAATTCTTGTATATTTATAATTATCATTTCTTCTCTACAATTATTAATTATATGTCTCCAAGCTCATTAGCTAAATCCTATAACTAGGGTTGTGAAAACTATGATGAAACACCCGTAGGCAAAATATTTAGTGATTCTTGAATGGGGTTTATGCATGTATTGTTTTGTCCTTCATTTTAATTGCTTCTTAACGGTCGCGGACATTAGAAATCGCCTTATTCTTACTCACCATACCAAGGAGGTTAATGAATGGGAAAAGGAATTAGCAATGGAGATTTGAGGCTATGAACCTCGTCTAATAGTTTTACCTTTGTGGGGATAGGTAATCCGATATCAGGTAAGGGTTAATCAAGTACACATACGCATACGGATCAAGTTGCATGGTGATAATCATCTATTTAGGTAACCAACCAATTTAGGCCAAAATTAACTTACCTAATATTGCATGCTAAACACAAGGCTGATCACTAGTATAATAAATTCTGGCGTTGTTATGAAATCATAGGGAACACAATACTAGTCAACTCACTCATTAAATACAATCAATTTTATCCAAGAATATGCTCACAACTACATACTATTTTTACATTATTTCATGCTACAAACCTCCCCATAGTGAATCGTAGACTAATAGTAATAGTAAAATGCTTCTTAGAGGTCCTCCTCTATTCCTGCGTAGGATTCAACCCCAAGCCTTGTTGGATTGTATATTTGAACATTATTAGCTTTATATCTCATCTAGAGGTGTAATTTGGGTGAGAAAAGTACTTTGATAGAAATGATTGATAAGGTAACTCCATGCAGTTTGACCAACTCCGAATGTAAATTCTAGCATAATTCTTTACTTGGTCGATAGTCTTAGCTTGGGAAGGAAATGTATTGTTTAATAGTGATCTACAACCACCCATATCAAATCATGTTGGCAACGTGTATGAGGTAACCCTATAATAGGTCCATGTTTATATCTTCCCACTTCCATATAGGAATGTTGATATCCTATGTCATACCTCGCGATCTCTTATACTCCAACCTTAGCTTTATTAGCAATGTTGACACTTAGCAATAAATGTTGCAATATCCTTAACTCATGCCATTCCACCATAGACTTCCGTAGATCACGATACATCTTGGTGGAACCTCGATGGATAGAGTATCGATAGGTATGGGCTTAGCATCCAAAACAAATAATACGCCTTGATAGCGAAGCACACCATCTCCCGCACAGAGAAGATGCTTCCACCTCTTTTTGAGATTTCTTCCTTCACCTTAAGAAATATTGAATCGTCATCTTGCGTGATTTAACATCGACCACAAGAAAAGACTACGAACCATTTAGAATTACGGCTCCACCTTAGGTGAATCAACCAAATGAACTCCCAAAATGAACGGCACATGAACATCTCTAAGCTCAACTGCTTATCATCCTTAATATGGGCAACACTATTCATCGACACTCTGCTTAAGGTGTCAACCACCACATTGGCTTTTCCAAATAATCTGAAGACACTTATATCACAGTCCTTTAACAACTCAATCGATCTTCTTTAATGATGATTCAAATGTCAAGACCAAAGTTGAGACCCCCGAGCGAGACCACGAAACCTACAACCACGAATAACTCCAAGCTAACCCATGGTACATACATAGCATGACTTAAGGGCATAATAAAGTGGAAATTAACACAACCAGGTATAAGCAAAAGTCTAAATATCATAAAGTGTAAACAAAAGTGATAACATAACAACGTTGAGTCGGAAGCTGAACATGCTAAGTCTACATCTGAAAGCCTCTACTATCGATGAGATCTTGCGGGACAAGCCCCAAGCTAACTCTAAGTGTGAAACTAAAGAAAATGTGAAACGAAGCATCACTTATGATAGATTTCCTCGGATGATCGGGACTAATCAAAAGTGGGATGGAGAGGATGCGAGCAAATGCGAGGCTAGTGGCCAGGCCAGGATTGATCACTTGAGCCTATGATGAGATGATATAACGCATAGAGTATGTGGTTTAGTACTTGAAATGCGAGTATTTAAGGTAACTAAAACATGATAGTAAGCGATATTATGAAATCATGCTTATAAATCAAAAGGATCGGGAGAGTAAGGACAACATGCTTTAAGCCATAAATATGATATACGACATAATCATAGGCTATTCATCGTAATCGAACATATTGACTAGAGGTTTAGAAAATAGAAATCATATAACATTCACATGCTTAAAATTGTAAGTGGCTCATAAACTGATCAATGGGTTAGGTATGCTATAGAAACTTATTATCATAAGTCATGAAAATGAGTAACTAAAAAATAAGGAGCGATAGGAGATTCTTATAACGGACATACCCTACGGTAGTACATAGAGCTAGACTTGTAAATCCACCGAGTGTTCTTACATTTCCAAGGGTAGAACCATGAAAAATGTGTGATATCACTCATGGGTGACATATGGACATAGGAGACACTCTCGTGGGGACCTATCATGGCTACATTGTACGTAATTCTAAGACACAGATGCTTATGTTGGAACCCTGGCCTACTAAGTGTTAAATACTACTCCCAAAATATATATAGTGCTCATATCATAATCATAAATCATACTTGATGTACATGGGCTAGTTGAAATCATGAGATTCATAATATATTTGAGATTCATGAACTAGACATAAAATAGGCCAGTGAGTCAAATTCGTGATCATAAACATGATATTCGTAAAGCTATGCATACTTGATGAAATCATCATGCATTAAAATTAATAATAAATTCATAAGGGATTCTTTTGAAAATCATGCATTATAATCATAAAATATAATTCATTTCCTTCGTACTATAATTCATGGACATATAAGCTTAATTTCATATATCATACATAATAGGGCATAATTCTCAGAAACATTAAATCATAGTTTAATAATTAAATTAAGAGTAAAATCTGCCCAGTAGTCTTAAATCATCAATCGAAACATGAAGGGATTGGACCCATGGACATAGCATGAATATTTGCATGGAATTGGCATAAAACCCTCGAATTTCGATGCGCTTGACCCAGACTTGAATTCTGAAATAGGAGAAATTGGGAATGAGGGTGGAAATCCCCCATTCACAGTCCTACATACCTAGGTAACTTGATTTATAAGATCATCTTGAAATCCCAAAGAGAATTAGGAGGAACTTTAGCTTGATCTTGGAAGAGGATTGCAATTCAATGCATGCATGAGAGCATAATGACTTAGGATAGGTTAAACCCTCTTAAAACACTCTTTAGGAAGCTTAAAATGACATCATTGTCGAGTTGAGGAGATTAGAATTACGACAACACTATTTAAGAATTGACGAAATTTCACAATGCTAGACCCAACGAGCGACCTAACGAGTCATTAGGTCACTTGATGGCTTGTCAAGTCTTCTTGTCACCGATGGCCAAATTCAAACTTTCGATCTTTCTCATAATGAGTCACTTATGAGTCGTCAATGGATATGATCCTTTCCATAAATTCATTTTGAATATTAGAAAATTTACCTTCACCACTACACTCTTAATAAATCACACTACAACTTGTTGTGATACCTAACGACTCATCGTCCCACTCTTCAAGACTTCTAGAAGATAACTTTTTCTCAACTTAACTTTTCCTTAAATTTTCACTCAAAGATCCATCAAGTGACTTAATGAGTCACTAATGAGTGGATACGTGATCTAGTGTAGATTTTCTATTTTCTATATTTCAACCTCGGATCTACGTTTCTTAGAGAATTTTGGGGTGTTACATTATCTCCCCCTTGAGAACATTCATCTTAGAATGTGGGTTAAGCATATTGAAAGGCTGGGAAAGCAACTATAATCCCAAAGCCGAACAAGCTTTATAGTTGAAAGTGATGGAGTATTGGCTTAGGTAGAGTGATATACATGATGAACCTAAATTCATGAAACATAAATTCATGATATGACATAGAAAAAAACTTAGAGATATGAACTTGACATGAAAATGAATAGATTACTAAGGAGGAAACTTGTACCTCATTACTAGATTTGAATCGAAAGGGAAAAATGCTTGTATCTAGCCATCATATACTGCTTTGGCTTGCGGGTAGCTCCCTCAAAAAGGGCGGATTGCAGTATAAATCCTTCCTTTGAGAAGTTACTTTTGTTCACAACTTTCGAAACCTATTGATCAAGTATCTCAAGCTGGAACCTCGTCATAAGTAAGCCTGCCTTCACACCTATGCCTACTCCCGCCAGACAACTATGGTGGGTTCTGATGCATTTCTTTAATAGACAAACATAGAAGACAAGGTGTGCGAAGCTAACTCCATTGGTATCTCTAACTCCTTATGCCACCTTTCCAAATCGCCTCGAGAATCCTATAAGGACCAACATATCTTGCACTAAGCTTCCCTTTCTTTCAAACCTTGCTCCGGTCTTAATGTTGGCGTATTTTATTGCCTAATTGTCATATTTTTACTATTATTTTATCATGTTTTGAGTTCATAATCCTTAATTTTATGCTTAATTTTATATATATGTGTTTTATGCTCTAACAAATGATTTGTGTTGATTTGAGCGGAAACTAAACCTGGGCTCAAATAATGCAAGAAATAAAGATTTGAGGAGGCGACGGGTTTTGGTGTTATGGATAGTGCCCACCAAACCCAAACTTAGAGAACAAGAACTTCAGTATGGTGCTATGGCTGGCATGCCACACCAGCCGTCAAAATTCAGAGAAATTACATTTCAAAAATTTGGCGAGATGAGTGGCACCCCATGCTAGAGATGTCTATACTTGGAGAAATTTCATGAACACCTTGGTGATATAAAGGGGGTGGCATTCCAGACCCTATACGGAGCTGAAATTACATAGAAATTTGATGAAGTCTATGGCTAGATGATTGGAGCAATCATGCAGGGTCATTTAGGGATGGAAAATGTTGATTTTAAAGCCATATTTTGAAGGAAGAAGCATCATTTGAAGGCTCGTCCATAAATGAGTGGCCCTGGTCATGTATTAAGTAGTTTTGGCCTTCTTGGAGTAGTCTTTTTACTCATTTTTACATTCCATAATTCATTTTGAAAGCTTGCAAGCGTTTGGAAGGAAAATAAAGTTCTACAACTAGATTTTCTCTTTTACTTTGTATTTTTGTATAATGATGAATAAGTATTTATTTTCACTTGTCTATGAGTGGCTAAACTCATATTCTAGGGTTATTTGTATTAATAGTTAATTGTTTGAAAGACTAATTAAAGTTGGTTTTGATTCTTCTTCTACGATTGTTCGTATTAATTTGTGTTAATTTATTATTTATAAGATTGATCACTTGATAACCCTCAACTCACACCCGACAAGAGTAGCAAACGGTCGTTATCAATAAAGAACCCACAAGAGGTTGGGGTCAAACCCAAAGAATAGGAGTAAAGATGTGGACTAATACCGGTAATTGGACTTATTAGTGAGTTATCTCCAAATTGGGGTTTGAATAAAATATTAAAACAAGATTATTTTTGTGATTTAAATCAAGGTTTGCAAACAACTAGGGCAAGTGTTCCCATTGGGTTCATAACTGCGCCGGTATACACACGTGATCAATCCCAATTCTTGCTTATAGAGGCCCGTAACTAGGGGTCATGCAAATGACTAGTTCGTCCCGGTGGATTAGTTTGCTCAATCCCAGGATTAGGTCTCATGAAGGCGATTTCAAACCAGCGTTATCAACATGTTCCAAATTTAGCAATCTGTGACCACAATTCAAGTTAATACAATGATCATAAAGACCAAGGCTTTGTTGTAATTCTCTTTTCCTAATCTATACTTCTCTAGGTTCAAAGTAATGAATTTGAGTAAGTCTAACATTGTACACTTTGTTAAGAAACACTTAAAGATGAAGAGAATATAATACAAGCGTTTAGCATTATTTTTTATCACTTTTGTGTAGCCCTATTTCGTTAATCCATCTTTGGTTCAACCAACCCCTTAGTTGTAGAGGTTTTAGCCTCTCATTGTAAGATTACAATTTGCATCATACATAAACACATAATTAAATACTTACAACAACAATTGGAAGAAAATCATATTTGAATATCAAAAACACGATCTCAATAACTATGTAAAAATTCAAATTTTGATTCCAAGAATTAGTCCTCAAAACTTGATAAAAATTCACAAAAATTATTCTTTACATGTCTACTAATTCTATTCTATACTTTTCTAAATAAAACAAAAGATAAAATCTATTTATACAGACATTAGAAACCTTCCTAAGCTAACAGAGAATTTTCCATATCTTGTGCCGACTATGTCAGACTGGACCTACGACCCGTAGCAAGATTGTACGGGTTGTACCTGCTTCTCATAAGTCCTTGGCTGCTGTAGCTTTGGCTAAGTGTTGGTAGGTTAGTACGAATCATACCTTCATGAATCTTCTAAATTGCACCATGACTCATGGTACGGTTCGTACGTTGATGCTATGATTCTTGAGTCCATCTGTACCAGAAGTTTGCCTTTGTACAATTTCCTCTGAACAATTACACGACTCTAGTTACGGCTCGTACCATCTTTGTACGGCTCATACTGAGAGTCGTATATTGCCTTTTATTCTTACTTCAGCCTTCTAACTTTCATCACAGTTCTTAGTACGACTCATACAATCAAGGTACAGCTCGTACTGAGACTTGTACTTTGGTTGATTTTCTGCATTTTATGGCTTCTTTTGCACATCTTTGCTTCAATACTTATTTTCCCTGAAATCAAAGTAAAAGTGACTCATATCCATATAAACATACCTAAGTCCATGCTATTTTCTCAATTTTAAGAGTCGAAAGTGTTGTAAACTCATAGCACATCAACACCCTCAACTTAATTAAGTCATTAAGTTTGCTCTCGTTTGTCATACAAACCTGTGATTGTCAATTACTTGTAAATTGTAATATATAGTATGATATGAAATTATTAATAATGGAGACTTTTGGCCGTAATGTGAGTTTTTTTCATGTCCCCCGGCGAAGAAAATAAAAACTAAACAGAACGCTTAACTATAAAATAGATCCAGGATACTACATCCAACATCAAACAAAATTTGCACTATTAACTCAAAAAGCTTTTGACCCTTTTCCCATGAAGAAAACCAGTGCATGCATTACAAGAAACCACAAAACATGATAAGTAGGGATCAAGACATGTCATCTAGTTATTAACAGATAGTCAAGTCATCACCATTTCTTTTTTACACAGACCACTGGTAGAGTTAAACACAAACTATGTACCCTCACAGCAAATGAAGTCCCCCACTCACATATATAGTAAAATATATAACTTGGTACTTAAAAAGCCAGACTTTCACTCTCACAAAGAAGTTCCAATACTGCATATCAGATACCATAGGCTTGCCCTTATTTTCTATACTTCGGTTTGTCAGATGGTCAAGCTATGATCACTGTAAGACTTGCTTCGGCTTGTAATATAGGCTTTTGGGCTGGGTAATGTAGATATGGGATCTTTTTAAGTGACTAAACCCTTCCTTGGCACTACATACATATGGCTTTATTTATTTTTTTTTTACTTTTTCACCCTTTTTTGTTCTTTCAATTTTTCCTCCCTTTTCACCCTTTCTATGCACTTGTATGAGTGTACTGTATTTCTTCAAGCTTTTCATGCATCATCCACTTTTTAAATTTTCTTTTTCAAATTTTCTTTTGTCACATCACACCTGATTTTTCACCTTTTTTCTTTTCTCTCCCTTTTTCACCTTCCCACTATTGATGCACCCTACTCTAGCCACCCTCAACTTAGGCATTTTTCCTATGTTGAGGTTCATAATGTCCAAGGAGGGACCAGGGCTAAAATTGGTTCATTATAAAAATGGGTATTGTTAATTGGTTAATGAAAGAAAAATGATCTATTTATGGCTCAAAAATTTGGATCAAGGGAATCATATCATTTTTTGTGGGGTCATTTAAGCTAAAAATGGGCTAATCAAGAACGGCCTATGATCCATTCCTAACCAAACATTCTAAAACCTATGTAAAGACCAACTGGGCAAGTTCTAGATCCTCTAGTAGTATTGAACTAGGTATTAGACCTCACTTATTCATGGTTCATGACTTGCATTCAATCTACCTGTCCGGTTTATTCATGGATTAACAAAAATTACATATGTTAATATACTAAATGACATAAAAAATATCCACAGAAATCATGCATGTAATCACAAGTACAAAGCTAATCACCAAAATATTTTAAACAGGGTCAATTTTTCAAAATATCAAAACTAGTGCAATTTATTGGTTGGGTACTCCTAAGATACTTTCTAATTAAAAAATATAAAAAAATAAAATCCTAAACATGACGGTTCTACTAGATAACATTTTCGAGGGAAAAGAAACACAACAAGAAAAACCCTCGGACTAATCAAAAATCCAAAAATACAAGTACACCCCCTCCCTTTTTTTAAAAAAAAGTATGCTTCGTCCCTGAAAGCATAGAATGTAAAAAAAATAAAGGGAAGGGAACATACCTAATGCTATTCAAACTTCACCATCCATGGGTTGCCTCCCATGTAGCTCCTGATTTAACTTTGTAGCACGACGTAACTTTTGTGATTCTTCAAGCATCATCAAGGTACAGCACCTCGATTCCTCTTATTTCCTCTGTATCTCCTAGATATAGCTTTATTCTTTGCTCGTTCATTTTTAATCTTTTTACATCGTTGTTCTCAAGTTTCATTGCACCGTATGGGGATACATTGACCACTATGTAAGGTCCCATCCATCTAGATTTCAACTTTCTAAGGTGCAAATGGAGCCTTGAGTTGAACAGTAGGACCAGATCACCTGGTGTTGAACTCCCTTTTTGCAATCTTCTTGTCATGATAATTCTTCATTCTTTCTTTATAAATTGCCGCACTCTCATAAGATCTAAGGTGGAATTCATCCAACTCATTGAGTTGGTCAAGTTTCAACTTGGCTGCTTCATTCCACTTTAAATTCATCATTTTCAGAGCCCATAATGCTTTATGCTCTAATTCGACCGGCAGATGACATGATTTTCCATAGACCAGTTGATATGGAGATGAACCAATGGGGGTCTATAGGCTGTTCGATAGGCCCACAGCGCATCATCGAGCATCCTAGACCAATCTGTCCGATTAGTATTCACTGTTTTGGCAAGAATGGTCTTTATCTCCCCAATTAAAACTTCTACCTAGCCACTTGACTTAGGGAGGTACGGTGTTTCCACCTTATTCTTGATTCCATATTTCTCCAATAGGGTTCTAAAGAGGCGATTACAAAAGTGTGATCCTCCATCACTGATGATTGCTTTGGGAGTGCCAAATCTAGCGAATATGTGCCTTCACAGAAATGATGTGACATTTTTGCCTTCATATTAGGTAGTGCAGTAGCCTCCACCCATTTGGAGACATAATCCACTGCCACCAAGATGTGTTTCATCCCATATGAGCTGAGAAATGGGCCCATGAAATCTATACCCCATGCATCAAATAATTCAACTTCCAGAATAGGGGTCAATGGTCATGCTTACGGGGAATGCCGCCCTGCCTTTGACATTGTTCACATGTCTTGGCGTAATCATAGGCATCTTGGTGAATAGAGGGCCAGTAATACCCGCATTGCAGGATTTTATGTGTATTTCAAATACCACAATGATGACCCCCAACTGGGGATGAATGGTAGGCCTCAGAATGCTCAACATTTCTACCTCTAGCACACACCTTCAAATGATCCCATCTACACAAATGCAAAATAAGTATGGTTCATCACAATAGTATCTTCGAGAATTAAATAAGAACTTCTTCTTCTGCTGGAGAGTCATGTCTATTGGGATCATGTCGCTAACCAAATAATTTGCAAAGTCAGCAAACCATGGAATCAAGTCCTGAGATGAGGTTAGTACCTACTCGTTTGGGAAAGCATCATCAGTATCAATCTCCCCTCTTTCCCTATCCTCAGGATCTAGTCTGGATAATGATCAGCTACCTGATTTTCAGTTCCTTTCTGATCTTTGACCTTAAACTTGAATTCTTGAAGCAACAAAACCCAACTAATCAACTTGTGTTTAGCTTCCTTTTTAGACATCAGGTATCTCAAAGTGGCATGGTTTGTACAGACAATCACCTTAGTTCCAGGCAAGTATGATCAAAACTTCTCGAAAGCAAAGGCAACTACTAGCAACTCCTGTTCTGTGACAGTATAGTTCTTTTGGGCTGTGTTGAGTGTTTTACTAGCATAATAGATAGGATGGAAAATCTTTGCTTTCCGTTGGCCCAAGACAGCATTGAGAGCGACCCTGCTAGCATCACACGTTACTTCAAATGGAAGAGACCAATCCGGAGCTATGATAATAGGATTAGTGGTAAGTTTCTCTTTTCAGCACTCAAAAGCCTTTAGACATGCCTTATCAAATACGAACTTTACCTCCTTCTCATGTAATTTGCACAATGCCTATGCAATCATTGAAAAGTCCTTGATAAACCGCCTATAGAATCCTACATGCACTAAAAAGCTTATGACCCCTTTTACAGAAATAGGTGGTAGTGAACGTGCTATAACTTCAATTTTCGCCTTGTCCACCTCAATCCCTTTTTCAGAGATTTTGTGACCCAATACTATTCCTTCCTTGACCATAAAATGACATTTTTCCTAATTTAGGACCAGATTAGTTTTTTCACATTTGTTAAACACTTTGCCCAAGTGTTTGACGCAAGATTCAAATGAGTCACCTACGACTGAGAAGTCATCCATGAATACCTCGATGGTGTCCTCCACCATATTTGAGAATACTTACATCATGAAGCTCTGGAATATGGTCGATGCATTGCACAATCTAAATGGCATTCTTCTGAAAGCAAATGTTCTATATGGCCAGGTGAAGGTAGTCTTTTCCTAACCTTCCGAGGCTATAGTGATCTGATTATACCCCAAGTAGCCATCGAGAAAATAGTACCAAGATCTACTTGCCAATCTGTCAAGAATCTGATCCATGACTTGCATTGGAAAGTGGTCCTTTTGGGTCCTGTAGTTGGAGTTTCCTGTAATCCATGCATACACGCCATCCAGTGACTGGTCGTGTCAGTATTAGCTCATTCTTCTCATTGGGACTGTGATCCCACCTTTCTTTGGAACACACTGTATAGGACATACCCACATGCTATTGGCAATAGGGTAGACTACACCAGCATCTAGCCATTTGATAATCTCTTTTTTCACTACTTCTTGAATTGGTGGAATTAGGTGTCGCTGATGCCCTATTCATGGTGTGCAGTTTAGCTTGAGCTGTATCTAGTGAGTACATATGCTTGGAGGTATCCCGATGATATCAGCTATGGTCCAGCCAATTTCCTTTTTGTGCCTTTTTAATACTGTGACCAAAGCTTCTACTTGCCAGTCTATCAAATATGCGACAATAATCACTGGCAAAGTGTTGTCTCCCCCAAGAATGCATATTTGAGATGGGGAGGAAATGCCTTCCGTTCATGGACTAGTGGTACCTCTAATGATGGATTTGTTGGCGGCATTGAACAGTTCTTCAAATCGAGGTATAACTTCTTTGGTATGAAGTTATATGACCCTATTCCATTTAGGGGATTCACTAACTCCGTGTACCTCGGTACCCCATCTTATTCATAGTTCATCAAGACATCTGCTAGTGTGTCAATATTCATCATCTCTTCCGCGGGTTCTAGAAGCTTCTTGTGTGCCATCTGGGTATTTGCAAAGGTGGCTCACTTTGAGTTGGCCTGAATGAATAACAAAAGAAAAACAAAGAAAGCATAAACGGGGAAATAACAACACAAGTCAAATACAAGAAATTAATTTAATCTTAGCCGTATTCCCCAGCAACAGTGCCACTTTTTGATAATGCTCAAACTCACACGTCCTAACAAAGTATGAAGCGGTTGTTGTCAATAAAGAACCCAACTAAGAGGTTGGGTCGAACCCACAGGGAATAGGGTAAGATCTAGACTATTTCCGGTAATTGAACTTGTTGGTGAGTTATCTCTAAATGGGGGATTTTGAATACAGAAATATTAAAACAAGATTATATTTGTGATTGAAATCAAGGTTTGCAAACAACTAGGGTAAGTGTTTCCTATGGGTTCATAACTACTTTAGGTATACACACGTGATCAGTCCCAATTCTTACTTGTAGAACTGATAACTAAGGTTCATCCAAACGACTGGTTTGTCCCTATTGGATGAGTTTACTCAATCACCTGGTCAGGTCTCATGAGCGATTTTAAACTAAACGTTATCAATATTTTTATGTTCCAAATTTAACTATCTTGCAACCACAACTCAAATTAATATAATGATCATAAAGACCAAGACTTTGTTGTAATTCTCTTTTCCTAATCTCCACTTCTCTAGGTTCAAGAATGTAAAGAATTTGGGCAAGTCCTAATGTTGTACACCGTTAAGAAATGCTTAATGATAAATAGAATATAATACAAACGTTTAGCAATTATTTTGAAACACTTTTGTGCAACCCTATTTCGTTAATCCACCATGGTTCCCACAACCCCTAGTTGTGGAGGTTTTAGCCTCTCATGGATGTAAGATTACAATTTGCATTCATAGAAAAACACATAATTAAATACTTACAACTACAATTGGAAGAAAACCAGATTTGAATATCAAAGAACAATCTCAAGAACAATGTAGAAATTCAAGAAATTGATCCCAAGAATTGCTCCTCAAAACATGATAAAAATTCACAACAATTATTCTTCACACATCTACTAGTTCAATTCTGTCCTTCTATAAAACCTATTTATAATGACATTAGAAACCTTTTCCTAAGCTAACAGGAATTTTCCATATTTGGTGCCGACTGTGTCACAACTGGACCTATGATCCATAGCAGGATTGTATGGGTCGTAGCTGCTTCTCGTAAGTCCTTGGCTGCTGCAGATTTGGCTAAGTGTTGGTAGGATGGTATGACTCGTACCTTCATCCTACGAGTCGCACAATTCTTTGGTGGTTTGGCCTTGAGAACTCTGACATCTTCTGAAACTCTCCATGAGTGTTAAGGTATGACTTGTACCTTCTTCCTATGACTTGTACTGTCTATAGTGTCTGATGTTCTGTCAAATATTGATGAATCTTCTGAAGTTCACCATAGCTCATGGTATGATTCGTATGGTAATGCTACGATTCTGAGTCCATCAGTTCCAGGAGTCTTCCTTCGTGCAATTTCCTCTGTACAACTCAACGACTCCAGTTACGGCTCATACTGAGAGTCGTATGTTGATTTCCACTTACTTCAGCCTTATGACTTTCATCACGGTTCTCAGTACGGCTCGTACAATCAAGGTACTTCTTGTACTGAGACTAGTACTTTGGATAATTTTCTGTATTTTAAGGCTTCTTTTGCACATCTTTGCTTCATCACTTATTTTCCCTAAAATCAAAGTAAAAGTGCCTCATATCCATATAAACATACCTAAGTCCATGCTACTTTCTCAATTTTAAGCATCGAAAGTGATGTAAAATTACAGCACATCAATCACCTTGTAAGTAATTCGTCGGTTTTCGATTGATCTTGGGAATGGGAATCGAAAGGATTAAAACTAAATACAAAATGGGAATCCAAAGACCCATGAACCCATTAGTGATTTTAGAGAAGTTTTTGAGGATAGGAATAAATGCTTCAACCCCATTTAGTTGAAATACAAGTAGGCACAACCTTCGTTTCCATGTTCTCCTGTGACCACAGGGATATAGGCGTTAGGGTTCATGAAATAGTTATTGGATTCTAGGGATAGTGGCAAGATATGGGATAATAACTTGCAACTAGCAATCGTAGGAAGAATCATACCAGTTTAATTACGTGTAAAAAACTCAACTTCAAACAAACCAAGTGCCATTGCCCTAGTCTTTCATCATTATCAAAATACAATCAAGCTTGCATTTGTTTTAGTTAATTTTATATTTGAAGCTTTAGTAGTTTTAATTTTTTGAACCAATCTTTATTTTACTTGTTTTCTATATTAGTGAAAATGAAGTACAACCTTATAACGATTAAATTGACAAGTCCCTTACGTATGAAATATGGACTGCAAAATCCTATATTACATGACGACCACGTACGCTTGGGTGACGTCGAGTTTATGGCGTTGTTGCCAGAGATTTGAATATTGTTTAATCATTTGTAGGTTAGAATTTTGTTTCGCTAGTCTGTATTTTACGTTTGTTTCTTCTTTTTGTTTAAGTTTATAGGGTTGTTTGCCTCAGTGTATGCCAAGCACGAGAAGTCAAGGACCACCTTTGGCTTAGTTATGGAAAACATTGGGCAAGCAGCAGGTGAAGAGAATGAGAGAGTTCCAGTGATGCATTTTGCTAGGCCTAATTTGGAGAACTCTTCTAAAGCGATCATCCAACCTGCTATCACTGGAATCTTTGAAATGAAAGAAGGGACTGTGCGGTTGGTCCAAAACACTTGCCAATTTCATGGCCAGCCTCAAGACGATCCCCATAGGCATCTGGTGACTTTGTAGAGCCGAGTGAGAACTTTCACTACTAGAACGTGTCAGATAAATATGTCAAGTTGACTCTGTTTCCATTCTCATTGATCAGAGAGACCAAGGAGTGGCTTCAGAATGAGCCCACAAGATCCATTAGCACTTGGAAGATCCTCTCTAATAAGTTCATTAACTAGCTTTTCTCTTTGAGAAGAACTAAAGAACTGAGGGGAAAGATCTCTGGATTCGTACAGAAAGATGGAGAAATGCTAGATCAAGCATGGGAACATTACAAGGGTTACTTGAGGGATTGTCCACACCACATGCAACCTAAGGAGATAATCAGGCACAACTTCATTGAGGGTCTGATGCCTGAGTCTAAGATACTCCTTTACGCCACCACATAGGGATAGATTCTGTTCAAAAGTTATGATGAAATTGAGGCTCTCTTAAACCTCATATCTGTGGGGAGTCAGGATTATCAAGACTCAGGCAGAGGATTTGCAGAAGAAAAGGTGCCAAGAAAGATTAAGGTGAATGGTGTAGCGGCAATCAAGGCAGACATTAGCCTGTTAATGAATGTGATCCGTAAGTTGGTGACCACACTAGAAAGAGGCCAAGTGCAGCAAGTACAACAAGTACAGATCCCACCACCATCATGTGAGGCATGTGGAGAAAGCCACGGCTATTCAGGTTGTCTTCTTAATCCTAAGTCTATATATTTTGTGGGAAAAAAAGGTCATGGTGGAGGTTTTGCAAGTAATGGATAAAATCAGGGCTATTAAAATGGAGTAAATCCCCAATGAGGAGGGAACCAAAACTTCCAAAGCCTCCAAAACCCTTTATCAAAGGCCACAGGGCCAGCAACAGAGCATTTCTCGTGAGGATGCAATGAAGCAATGAATGGTGCAGCAGATGCAAGTGGTCAATGAAATGCAAAAGTCCATCTATGATCTTGAAAGTCAAATGGGGCAATTGGACCTACAGCAGAACAACAGACCACATGGGGCACTCACGCGTAACACCGAGAAGAACCCCAAGGAAAATGTAAATGCTATTTTCTTGCACAGTGGTAAGTAGTGGGGTGAGGTTGTCCCTAGAAAAGAAAAAATTTATGAGGAACAGGCCGTGAGATCCAACATTGTGGTGGGGGAGTCTAGCAACCTACAACCGAAAACTGTAGTAGCTAGACCACCTCCTCCATTTCCTCAAAGGTTGAAGAAGAAGACAGAGGACACAACTTGTAGTAAGTTTCTTGAGTTGTTAAAGCAGGTTCATGTTAATATTCCGTTGTTGGAGCTTTTGCAGGGAGTTCCAAAGTACTCCAGGTATCTCAGGGATATCATGGTCAATAAGAGGAGGCATATGGAGTTTGAAATGGTGGCTCTTACGGAAGAGTGTAGTTCCAGAATAAAGAACAAAATTCCTCAAAAAGTTGAAAAAGAAAAAGAAAAAAGTTTCTCTCTCTCCTCCCTTAAAGCCGTAGCTCTCCCATTCTCTTTCCCCTCCATTGTGTCTTCTACAAAGCTTTAGTGAAGCTCTCATCTGTAACTCAAGTAAGTATGTTTCTTCTATCTTGTTTGATTAATGATGCAAGCATGCTCCCATACCCTTCTTTCCCATGATTTAGAACCCAAAATCACCATCGTTGGTGAAAAACTTGAATTTTATGTTTTGGATTTTACGAGTTTAATGTCTTAAATTCTTCCATGATTGTATGTTATCTTAGTTGGGTAGCTTGATTTTAGGTCGAATATGGTGATTCGAACTTGTGGGGATGATGGGGGTTGGTGAATTGAATTCTTCAATGTTGGTGGGTAGATGTATTAATTATAGGGAGAGAAAGTATATGATTCTTGAATGTGATAAATGCTTCAGTTGTTGAGATTCTTGAATAATTCATGTTGGATTGTAGAAAATTGCTTATTTTTTGTTGAATTGAATATTGTTACTCCATTAAATAAATTACTTTAATTATGAATTGGAGGATGAAAGTGAGAGGGATGAATTAGTTGAGGCATTCTTGAAAAAAGTTGAAGTTAGAGGAGAGTCGAAAAGAAAGAAAAATTCATGAACTTGGTGTAGTATGAAGTAGTGAATTAAATTGAATTATTGAGATTGGATGATGATGGGTAAAGTATTGAGTACTCCTTTTGAAGAATTCTCATAAGCACGCTAGAAAATTAAGTGTGGAGTGGATTTTGCACCTTCAACACTTAATTAGTTAGCCATTTTTTCTATAAACTAATTTGTGATGTTCATGGTTTTGTCTTGTTAGGTACCATGACATCAAAAGGAAAGGAGGTGGTTGTTGAAGATCCAAGTGTCAAGAGGGCTAGGAAAGGAAAAATGGGGGCTAGTTCTTCAGCTACTAAAGAAGGCCCCACGAGGAGATTCGGAGCAAAAGCAGTATAGTCTCATGAGCTTACTTTTTTTAACACTCAAAAAGAAGCCAAGTATGCCCCTAAGAATTTGATAGATGAGGGTTGCTTGGCACTTCAGTTCCTGGCCATTCGGGACAAGATAAGTGACTAGGGAGCTAGTTATATTTTTAATGAGCCGGAAAGGTGCAACCTCACTTTGTCAGGGAATTTTTTGCAAATTGGGATACTTCATTCAGAGGGAGCACTAAAGTTACGATCAGATGTCAAGTGGTGCGATTCATAGCTAAAAGGTTCAATGCTTTCCTAGAGACACCTATAGTAGACCCTTCAGAGTATTTCATATTGGTGGAGAAGCTTCCATACAGAGACATCTGTCACACTTTATGTGGTGAGCACTTATCTGCCCATTGGGAAAAGGATCATAATGGAACTCATTCCATATTGGCGTTTGCTTATTTGAATAGGTAGGCAAGGTGTGGGTGAAGTTGGTGTGTGTTGTCTTTCTCCTTGGGACATATATGACAGAGGTGACTCGAGAGCGGATTGGCTTGGTATACATGTTGATGAAGGTAATACCGATCAACTTTGGTGCTGTGACTCATGACAATATGTGAAGATCACAAGACAATTATAGATGGAAATATTTTCATGGCAGTCTCTTGACCATGTTCATGAGGGAGGCAAGTATTGAGGAGGAGGATCCAGACCTTGTCTTACCTTTGGCATGACACCTAGCTAGAAAGATGATAGACATCACAAAGGTGAAGAAGACTGTCCTTTCCGTAGGCCCTCTTCTTACTATAGCCTATTGGCAAGCTCGAGAATAGAGTTGGCAGGGTCGTATATTTGGGATGCTGGAATTACAATTAAAGATAGGAGGCCAACTCGCTACTGCAGAGGAGATGACTACTTTAAATCCATGGCACCCACTCACAGAGAGTGCTATGTTAATGTGTCGATTGGGCCCAGCTTTTGAGGAGCTGCTTGATGATGATGAGGCCACGGGCCTTACTGATGGTGTTGATGACCTAGATATGGATGAGGAGGGTGATGCTCCTACGGGCATGATACAGGTTGATGGCGAAGATGATGATGAGAATGAGGAGTACAATCCTGAGGATGATGCTTAGCGATCCAGGAAGTTCCCTTTCTCTTCCGTTATGATGTGATTATGTGTGTGCTGAGGACAATGCACCTTCTAATGTTTGGGGTGGAGGAAAGATAGATTCATGTTGTTCTTTGATTGCTATATTTGTAGTAGGTCGTAGCATTATTATGTCATTCCTCGTAGTAGTAGCTTGATGATTCATAGGCCATGGGTTGTAATAGCTAGTATGGTGATGTTGACTTGGATGCCTGGGATGTTTTCACTTGTTGTTTGTCTTGACTATGTTATGTTTGGTTTCTTTAGTTTTGAGTCAATTTTTTGTTTTATTTGAGTCATTGTTGTCATAGAGTAATAACGTTTCCCAATGATAGATGGATGATGACTGTCTTAAGGGACGTGTCGTCACATTTCTTTTTTAATTTCTTAGGATTGAGTCATAGGTCATTCACTTCTATAGTGGTCTTGTCGGCCCGATAGGATCCTTTTTATCATCTTTTTGTTGGGTTAGCTGTTTTCTTTTACAGGTGTTGTGTGGCCTTGTTGGCCCGAGGCTGTATTTACAGCCGAGATATAGCTCGTTGTTTTCTTTATTTTGAGTTGGTGGCAAGCACCAGAGCTGCCTTTGCCTAGCCAAGTCAGTCCAGGTCCTAGGTTGGCACCAGGTGTCAGTCATGCCTCCAAGGTGGGGCATGAAATGATCACTAACTAAAGAACCCATTTGGGTTTAATCCTATGGTAGCACATAGTTCTGGAGACCTAGGTGCGCTGAACCCCGGTCTGCTCGGTGCTAAGTACTACTTCTAATTTAAGACATGTAGAAAAAAAATATATATATATATAACTAAACTGTACTAATAGCTTGAAATGGTGTCCTAACGCTAGGTTAGAACTACTTATCTGGATGTGCTCCGAGAGCCTAAAGGACCTAATAACTAGAAGTACTGAATGTATATTGGCAAACTGATAATACTGATATATGATAATATTACTGTTACTGAGTATACTGAGAATGATAAACATACTATAAAGAATCAATGCACAATTTCATGAGGAAGTCTGGTCAAATTCAAGTTCATATGAGACATGTTGTATAGTTGAAAATACTAACCTGAATATATAGTATTTCAGAACATAAAAGTTTGACATCATAGAAGAGTAGGGAATTTTAACAATTAGAAATAAAAACCCTAGGTCATGGTTTCTAAATTTCAAGGCTAGGATTACTGCAATCTTAGGACAAAAGGGTGAAAGGAAACTCTTATTAATGTCCCACATACCTGTAGAAGAAATCCCTAAGAAGAAGCTAGAAATTTTGAGAAGAAGGAGAAGCCCTGGTTCTTGCTTGAGAGAGGATCTCTTGATTCTACGAAGGATGTTCTAAAGGTCTAAGTGGAGAATGAGGGAGGAGAATCGTTTACTCTCCTAAATCTTCTAAAAATATTCTAAAAATTGTGTAGTTAAAATTGTAAGAATTTAGAAAAATACCCCTTAAGAAATATCTGAAAATCTTGTCATCCAGATCCAATGGGACACACAATGATTCGTTGGTGGTGACCACAACTCGTTGGGACCAAGTGTTGGTCCTGGGTATTAAACTCTAATTTCTAAACTTCAACCAATGGTCATAAAGGACGATTTGTTAGAGGATAGGACGGGTCATCAAATCCAATTGTTGTCACTAAAACAACTTTGAAAAATGTTTGAACCTTTCCCAACGGATAGACAGAATAACCATTAGAAGATACAACAGGTCGCTATTTGCACCCGTTGTCAATGAATGGATTTCAAACACTTTCTGAATTTCATGTAACGACTCATTAGACGTTTCGTTACATCTTCCAACGACATGTCGTTTGGCTCGTTGGTTCAGGGAAAGTTTTTGACGAGTTTCTATACTTTTTCATAACTGGAATTACGATTACTCGCTACATTTAACAATGGTCGTTATATCATTCATTGAATTTGAGGAAGAAATCTGTTGGGCAACTAACTACTGTCTTAATGGGTCGTTGTCTATGACAATGGATCATCTAATGAGTCATTTTTGTGGGAAGTTTTCCAAGTAGTATCACCAACCTCTAATCAACCTATAGGAGACCTATATCTCCTACCATAAAGTTCTTCAAACGGGGCCATCTAGATACTGGAGTGGTAGTTCTTCTTACATGCAAACTCGATGAGAGGTACGCGATCATCATAATAGCCCTTGAAATCAATCAGGCAAGTCTTCAACATATCCTCTGGAGTCTAAATAGTCTGCTCAGCCTAGCAATCTATCTACACATGGAAAACTATGTCGAGCTTAATCTGAGTACCAAGCCCCTTCTGGGAGGACTTCTAAATGTGCGGGGTGAACTGAGTACCCCTATTTGAAATGATGGAAAAGATGACTTCACGCAGTCTTACTAACTTCCAGATGTAGATTCTAGCATAATCCTTTGTTGAATCTATGGTCTTAACTAGTAAAAATTAGGTCGACTGAGTCATCTGCTCAATAACCACCCCAAATTGAGTCATGTTGTTGACGCATATGAGGTAGGACTATAATAAAATCCATGATCACTTCTTCCCACTCCAAGTAGGAATACTTATATCCTGATTCATAGCCCCAGGTTTCTGATGTTGAACCTTAACCTGTTGGCCACAATTTTTGCAATGTTCTTTCTCCATCCCATTCCACCAATAGACTTCCCGTAGATCAAGGTACATCTTAGTGGCACTTGGGTTGATAGATTACCTAGAGATGTGAGCTTCATTTAGTATCTGTTTCCTCAAATCATCTACATCGGGAACACACAACCTGCCCTAGTAAAGGAGCACACAATCTTCACCTTTGGAAAATGCTTCCACCTCTATCTTTAGGACTTCTTCCTTCAACTTAAGTAGGATTGGTTCTTCATCTTTCTTTGACTTAACATTCACCATAAGGGAGGATTCGGAACCATTCTAAAGAACAATGCCACCTTATTCTATGTCAACCAATCAAACTCCTAGCCGAGCTAGCCTGTGAACATCCTTAACCAGTTCTTTCTTATCATCCTCAAAATGAGCAACACTGTTCATTGATAATCTGATGAGGGTGCTAGCCACTACATTGGCTTTACTTGGGTGGTACAAGAAGCTCATGTCGTAGTCTTTCAACAACTCCAACCACCTTCTCTATCATAGATTCAACTCCTTTTGATTGAGCACATACTATAGGCTTTTGTGGTCAGGAAAAACATCCATATGAATCCTATAGAGGTAGTGCCTCCAAATCATCAAGGTAAATACTACCATTGCCAGCTCTAGATTATGAGTCAGATTGTTCTTCACGTGAGGCTTGAGTTGTACGAAAGCCTAAGCTACAACTTTACCATACTGCATTAATACACAGGCTAGACAAATTTTGGAGGCATAAAACAGATTACAAATCCATCTAAACCTTCTCGTAGGTTCAAGACTGTGGTTGTAGTGAGCCAAATCTTTAACTCTTGAAAACTCTTCTCACATGCATAGGACTACTGAAACTTCACTTTCTTTTGAGTTAGTCTGGTCAAAGGAGATGCAATATAGGATAATCCTTCCATGAACCGTCGGTAATAACCTGCTAGGCCTAAGAAACTCCTAATGTCTGACGGGGAAGTAGGTCTTGGCCAGTTCTTAACTACTTCAATCTTCTTCGGATCTACTGTAGACAACATTACCAAGGAACACCATTGATTTCAACGTAAACAACTTGCGTTCCCTGAGAGTCTGCAAAATTATTCTTATATGGTCTACATGTTCCTTCTCTGTTATGGAATAAACCAGAATAGCTTCAATGAAGACAATAACAAACATATCCAGGTACTGTTTGGATACCCTATTCATCAAGTCCATAAAAGTTGTAGGAGCATTCATTAGTTCGAAAGAAATAACAACAAATGCATAGTGACCATACCGAGTTCTAAAGGTTGTCTTCAGAATGTCACATTCTTTAACACAGAGCTGATGATAGCCTCATTTGAGGTCTATCTTTAAAAAGTAGCTAGCACCCAGAAGATGATCGAATAAATCATCAATCTTGGGAAGAGGATACCTATTCTTGACTGTGACCTTATTCAATTGACGGTAGTTGATGCACATTCTAAGCGTACCATCCTTCTTTCACACGAATAGGACTGGGGCACCCGAAGGAGAGATACTAGGTCTGATGAAACCCTTGTCTAAAATTAGGAGTCACAAAGGAAAGTGCATCTCCTGGATCTAGTATAGCATAAACATTTATCTAAAAGAGACATAATATACCACTGACTATGTCAGGTGAGTTCTCCTGTTCCTAGTGGGAGGATAGGGTGTAGAAGCGATTTTGGCACTGATCGCCACCTATACCCGAAGTAGTACCCTGCTAAGCTAGGCAACCTGATAGAGCTACTAATGTAGTGAACTTGGCCTTGCCTCACCTGGCTGATGGGCAGTCCCTCAACTTATGACCCAATTAGCCGCAACCAAAGTAACCCTCCTTCCCTAGGAGACACTCACCCTGATGGTTCATACCACACATAGGACATACTAGGAAAGTGCAGCTACTAGAGACATGTCTTTGAGACAGAGAGCTTAATGCTCCACCCTTTCGATCCTTACGGGACCTAGAAGAAGGAGCATTGGCTGAAGAGGGTGCTGGAGGCTTCTATTGCTGCTATGGGAGAATACCACCGCCCGATCTCTGTTGTGAATACACGAACTGGCTGGTCCTTGTCTACTTGCTTTCTCTTTGTATCTCTTTCAATTTCTCCACCTTAATCTGTTTTGCATGGATCATAAGCCTCGAGATGTTCATGTTGCTGATGAGCATGGTAGTCCTGCACTCCTTAACCATTAGGTCTGAGATCCCATTTACAAATTTGAGCATGAGAGCCATCAGCTCGGCCACCATCTCCGAAGCATACTTTGACAGTTGAGTGAACTTTAAGGCATACTTCTGCACCATCAAGTCATTCTATTTCAAATTGACGAACTCTATGGCCTTTACTTCTTGAGGAAAGAACCTATCCAAAAATAAGGTCACGAACTTGTCCCACTTCACTAGACCTGCACCAACCTGTCTCCCCTCTTTCCATAGTCTGTACCATATCTGAGCCACTCCTTTTAGCTCATAGGTGTCCAAATCTACACTTTCGATGGAGGTAACATCCATGATTTGGGTGCTCTTTTGAATCTTTTCAATAATGTCCTGTGGATCCTCATCTACCTTCGACCCATTAAATTCTAGGATATTCAATCGAGTAAAGTCCCAAACTCTGGCAAAAGCTGCAGGCCCATATCTTTTGGCAGCTATGATGGCCTGCTGGTTGACCTGGTTAGTCACCGCCTCAGCTAGCATCTGAATAGCAGCCTTGAACTCACCAGGTGTCACCTGATCATCCTGAAGGGCTGTTGGAGTTGGTAGGACTTGTTGGTTAGCGTTATCAATCCTCCTTTCGTTTATGCTTCTGGGAGGCATTGTCAACTGAAAATGGTAGAGCACAAGTTAGAAGGACATTTTAGAGTTCCATTGTCTACGCACGATAATAATTCTGAAGAAAAAGGATTTTTTCCTAAAAACGCCATGCAACCTCTCCCTCATGAGTGTGGCGCATGTCACACCTATGAATAAGACACTATTTTTGACGTGTCTTTCTGACATCCTAGGACACTCTAAACCTAATGTTCTGATACTATATTTTTCATGACCCAAGTTTACACCCTGGAGGTGACACGATACTTAGAGTCACAAGTGACCACAAGCTATCCCATGGCATAACATATTACTGACATACTAGAATTTAAATACAAAACTGAGTTGAAACTACTAAAGTTTGAAACAATCTTTTAAGAGAAATGATCAAATCTAAAAAAATATAGGAGTTTAAAAAAACAGCAATAATAATAAGCTGAAAATGATACTATGATGTATGAAAACCTCTATTAACAGATGAGTTGCTGAGACAAGCACCCAGCTAACTCTAAAGTTTGAGAAACTAACGGAATACTATTGAAATAGAAAGAACGGCCTTGGTCCTCAAAATATGAGGACTCATCGATATAACACTACTACATTGAATATGAAGGAGAGACTAACCATGTTGCGGAGCTTGAGTGCCTGAGCCTATATCACAATACGATACAATGTAGGAGTATGCATCATCACTTGAAATGTACTGGTATGTGAGATATCAAATAAAACATCAAAATGCTGATAATTCATAAACTTGGCTGATATGATATACATTAACCATGCCTAAATCATAAGTACTTAAGAGTCTTAAAATATGAGAAATATCATAAGAATCGATAATCTTAAATTAATGTCATAAGCATGCTCTAAAATCTATAAGACTGGATTAGATAGTGAACTATGACTGTACTTTATTATAGGAGTACCTGTTAACTAACATATATCCACGTGAGCTAGACGTGATTTTTGATGTTTATTCCCCATCGATAGGGTGCAAAGTACATTGCCAGGGTATAGTGACTAATCTGTGTGATCACTAATTAAAGACCCATTCGGGTTAAATCCTATGGAGGCACGTAGTTCTTGGAACCTGGGTACGTTGTACCCCATCCTGCTCTATGCTAAGTACTACTCCCAATTGAAGACACAAAGAAAATACATACATACATATATATATATACACACACACATAAATACATACATACATATATATATATATACACACATACATACATACATACATACATATACATATATATATACACACACATACA
>JACEIK010011209.1:15608-32010 GCA_018107945.1 Datura stramonium
ATATTAATAATATTTTTTAAAATTTTATTTGAATAAAAATATTCTCGAACTATTTAAAATAGCTTATATTTATCTTTTGTTTGTCTTTGGTATCAAAAATATTTTTGCCGTTATTTTTTAGATCACAAATGCTCTTTGAACATTAGCCTTTCCATTTGGAGTTAACATGACAGTCTAACATGACAAAAAGGGATCAAAATTGCCCTTGAACTATTGAAATTGTTCAATTTTACATTTCTATGATGATGGATTCCATCCTATCAACCAGTGATTTTTATCTAATCTATTCTTGTCAAAGTAAGGTAGCTAATGGTATATATCTGAGTTTATACTCTTTTATTTAATTTAATATGAATATAATTTACTCTACTTTTATTTTTCAATTTTTGTTCTTTTAGTGGGAGATGTCAGGTAGAGAAATGAGGTATGGTTAAGAGACAAGAAGAAAAGCGAAGATATATGTTGAGGGGATACAAGACAAGATTCTATCGAAAAAGTAAAAAAAAATTATATATCTAAAAATAGGCCCCTCATTTAGATAACATACTTGATGAGTTGAATAGCTCATGTATATTTTCTAAAATTAATCTTAGGAATGGTTAAAACTAAATTCGGATGAAACCCGGTGATGAGTTGAAAATGAAATTCATGACTTGATCTATACAAATGATTGGTGATGCCTTTTGGTTTCACTAATGCTCCTATTACATTTATGCGTTTGATGAATCTTGTGATAAATCCATTCATTAGAAATTTTTTGATTGTTTAGTTTTATGATATTTTGGTGTGTAGCAACCATGAATGAGAATGTTGAGTATTTGAGATGTGTATTTGATGTGTTTAGACAAGAACAACTTTATGATAATATTGTAAATTGTACTTTTTGTGCTGATGAAGTTATTTTGCTAGATTTTGTTGTCAGTTCAATGGGCATTGAGGTGGATGAATTCAAAATAGATGCTATTAGGAATTGACCAACTCTTAAATTCATTGGTGATGTTAGAAGCTTTCATGGATTAGTTAGTTTTATTAGACACTATGTTAAGGGTATTAGCACTATAACCGCTTTCTTAACCGAGGTAATCTATAAGGATAAACTTTTTGGGGTAAGGGGAAGAAAGACCTTGAGCGAAATGCTTAGCTTCGCATCATCATTGCAATTAACTGATTTTGAGAAGATATTTGAAGTTAAATGTGATGCTAGCAAAGTAGGTATTGGTTTTATTTTGATGCAAGATCAAAAACCAATTGTCTATTTTAGTGAGAAGCTCAAAGGTGAAACTTTAAATTATTCTACGTATGATCTTGAATTGTATGTGTTGATTCGAGTATTGGGTAATTGGCGACATTACTTGTGGCTCAAAGAGTTTATGATTAGAAGCAATTATGAGTCTGTGAAACATCTTAAGGCCTAGGAAAATTGAATAAAAGGCATGTTAAATGGTTAAATTCCTTGAAACTTTTTCTTTTGTAATACAATACAAAAAGGAAAAGGATAATATTGTGGCAGATGCCTAGCTAGAAAGCATACAACTACAACAACACACCCAGTAAAATTTAAAAGTGGGATCTAAGTAGGGTAGAGTGTATGCAACCTTACTCATAGATAATAAGAGTAGAGAGGTTATTTCTGAAAGAACCCAGCTCAAGTAAATCATAAAAAAGTACAGTAAAGAACATCAATAGCAACAACAATCAATATGGAAATCGAAGAAAATAAAATAAAAAGTAATAATTAAACAAAGTCTAAGAAACCTAGAAAATAAATAAATAATAGTACCGCTGATAAGGAAAACTAAACTAGGGGTGGGCAACGTATGGTATTTAAAACATCAGTTTCGTAATTTCAATTTTTAATTTTTAAAAATACGATACCATTACCATACCAAATTAATTCGGTATGATTTGATATTTTAAAGTTCCATTTCTATATTTTGTAGTACGGTAAATCGGTAATCATAATTTGTTCGACTTCTACCTACATATACTTATATAATAGAGAATTATGACTTCGACTTTTAAAAAAAAATTCTGCAATTATGTCATACTAACACGTTACACATGTAAATATATTAAATAGAAAGTATAAATTATTTTCTTCTTGAATCTATTGACAAAAAACTATTTTAATCAAGATAGAATAGTCAAAGTTCTGATGTCTAAATAACTAGTTTTGTACTAATACTATTTTATATATTTTCTAGTATTATAACAATAATATGTATGAATTATATATGTACCTATATTTCGGTATGGTATTTGATATTCCAGTATTTCTTTATAAATGTCAAATACTGTCAGAATATTTTTAAAATCATACCTAATACCATAATATCAAAACTACGGGTTAATGTATGCAGTATATACCATACTATGCCCATCCTAAACTAGACAGTGCGTGACTTCCAACTAATCTTCTACCTCCTCGACCTCCATATCCTTCTAGCTAGGGTCATGTCCTCGGTAAGCTATAGGCGTGTTATGTCCTGTCTAATTACCTCTCCCCAATACTTCTTTGGCCTACCTCCATCCCTCCTAAAGCCCACTATATCTAACCTCTCATATCTTGTCACTGGGGTATCTGGACATCTCCTCTTTACAAGACTGAACCATCTCATTCTTACTTTCCCCATCTTATCCTCCACAGAGGTCATTCCCACCTTATCCTGAATATCTTTGTTTATAATTCTATATCACCTAGTATATCTACATATCTATCTTAATTTTCTTATTTTTTCTAATTTTATCTTATGTACATGTGAGTTCTTGATCAATAATACTCCACCATGTATGACATAGTTGGTCTAGTGATCACTTTATAAAACTTACATTTAAGTAGTGTTGGAATATTTTTGTCACACAAAATACTAAATGTGAGTCTCTATTTCATCCATCCCACTCCAATATGATGTGTAACATCCTCTTCGATCCCACTATTTTCTTGGGTTATAGACTAAGAAACTTGAAATTTCCTCTCTTAGCTATGACCTGAATATCAATCCTTACTTTCACGTCTTAAATTATAAACCCAAGATTTGTCTAGAAAGCATATTTTGGTAAATACTTTATCTTTTAAATTGATGGGTTTTGAATGTTTAAAGACACTCTATTATGAGGATCCTATTTTTGCTAAAAAAAATTAAGATTGTGAAGAATGGGAAAGGGAAAGATGGCTTAGGATAGATCTTCTACTCCCTACTTTAAGTTTGATGATTTCTTGTATAAGGACAAAAAACTTTGTGTGCCGATGAGCCCTTAGAGAAAACTTCATAAGGGAGGCACATAATGGGAGATTAATGGATCATTTTGGTATTGATAACATCTTGAAATTTTTGAAGAATAATTTTATTAGTCTAAAATGCGCAATGATGTTGCTAGAATTTGTAGCCAATATATTGAATGTAAAAGTACTAAATCTATACTTCTTCCTCATGATTTGTATACCCCTCTCCTCGCCCCTCAAAAGGCCTTGGCTTGATATTTTTATGAATTTTATTTTGAGTTCGCCAAAGAATAAAAGGGAAAAAGATAGTATTTTTGTGTTTGTTGATCGATTTATTCCATATCATAAATGTGATGAAACTTCTCATGGTTACATCTTTATTTGCTGAGAATATGGTCAAATTATATGGTATTCCCAATATCATTGCGAGTGATTGGGACTTTAAGTTCCTTAGTTCTTTTTGGAAGAAATTGTGGATCGACTTGGTATAGTATTGTTGTTTTCTACTTCTTATCACCACAAAGTAATGGTCAAACCGAAGTTGCGAATAGGACTTTGGGTCTAGCTTAAGATTGTGGTCACATAAAAATTAACATCTTGGGAGGAACATTTTTTTTAATTGAGTTTGCATATAATAGAATCATTCATAGTATTACTGGCATGTCTTTATTTGGGATTGTTTATGATTTTAACCCACTAAATCTTCTAGATCTCACCCCTTTGTCACAAAATATTGTTTCAAGTTTAGATGAAAATAAAAGTTCATACCATGAATAAGTTGCATGAGAATGTGATGTTTCTCCTTAAGAAGAAGAATCAACATATATCCAAAAAATCAAATAAAGAGAAAAAAAAATATTAGTGTATGAAATGGGAGATTGGGTTTGTTGCACTATCACAAACAAAGGTTTTCAAAAGAGAGAAAGACCAAGTTGATGTCAAGAGAAGATGAGACCCAAGTGCTTGAAAAGCTCAATAATAATGCTTACAAGATTGACCTTCCTCTGAAGTATCAAGTTCAAAACACCTTTAATGTTTGTGATATTTTTCTTTTTGATGTATTTGATAGTAATTCTTTAAATTTGTGGACAAATTCTTTTCAAGAATGGGAGAATGATGCAAGATAAATTGCGTCAAGATCATTTACAATATTAAGCTCAAGATATCTAAACTTTACAAGGACTTTTTCATGAAGATGTACATACTTAAGCATACTTTAATGTCAATGCAAGGGTTTCATATCATGATGGTTGCATCAAAAAAAGAGGAGGAGGTCTAATCTGCATGCAACAAGGGAGACCCACTGTTGGGTTGTTTCTGCTATTTACTTGAGAGCCACTTTTCGGCCCTAATTTAATAAGTTAGTCTTACTATAGATAGTTGAGAACAACTCAATTAGACTTAGTTTTTGATGAATATTGAATTATCTTTTCTTTAGAGAGTTGAGAGTTTGGTTGAAGCTTTTGTTGATTCCAGTTTGAGAGGTGGATTGCAAAGTGAATATCAATTCACTTGAGGTTCATTTTATAGTTTAGGTGCTTGTTTGAATTTCTAATTAATTGAAAATTTTCATTTCGTTACAACCGTTACTGTCAATTAATTTCCATTCTTGTGGCTATCTTCTATGTTTATTCCTTATTTTTAGATTAGAATTTCTAGTTTGAATCACGTCATTGGGTTTGATCAAGTATTTTACTATTTTATCCTTAATTATTTTTCTGGTTCTCAAAGTATCTTTCCCAAAACAAAATTTTTAACTCCCTCTTCACTCTGTATTTGTTGTTTCTCCTTTTATTTATAAAGATACTTTTTAAATTTAAAATTTTTTGTAAAAAATTAATAATATTTTAGTCATTCTAATATAAGAACAACTTATCAACATATTTTGTTAAATGTATCAAATGTCTATTAGCAACTTCACCACTTCCATAAATACATATAACTACTTATTTAGAAAATCAATTTCAATATTTAAAACTTATACTCTATAACCATCAACTAATGTAAATGATTCCAAGTATAATTTATTGTATGATTCAATTAAAGAATGATGACACAAGGACATATTTAATACTTTTTTTAACGTTTCTTTTCCTCTCATGCATAATTTTTTTCGGATAACTTATTTCTTTCTCTTTCAATAGTTAATGATTTGTCAAATTATAATTATATTTGCACTAGTGTCTAGTGTTGCAACTATCGTAGCTCTCTTATTTTCATGTGTTAGAACTCCTTATATTTTTATTATAGTACTAGTCTAAACGTACGCGCTTCACGCATTTTTCTCATATTAATAAGAACAAATTTATAAAATAACATAAATAATATCTAAAAAATGTGTTTGTGTAACAATATAAGAATTTAGAAACAAAATTATGAATTTCAGTTTGATAAATGATTATGTTTAAGCGTTTGATCTAATCCAGTAGTTTTTTCTTCAGTTTGTTCTATTACTTGTTTCAATGAACAAAAACATCATAGAAATAGCATTTGATTAAAATATAAAACAATCGTTCACTTTTACATAAGTACTAAAATACATGCATTACATGATCAAATTACCATTAGAACTTTAAATGGGACGTTGTGGAATTCACTTTTGTTGTTTATTGTTAATCCTTGGATCCAAAACATATGATCCCAATCATAAGCAGTAGTCATATCACTGTGGTATGTTCTCAAATATCATATTTCTTCTGTTAATATTTTAAAAGTTGAAATTAATTAAGTATGAATATAGATAATCTTCTCTTTTTTTTGAAAATTCAAATTTATTGAAGTAGTGTAATATTGGTTTAAATTTCTCCTAACAAATTGGCTAGAAGACGATAGAAAGAATCTCGACAAAACAACGCCACTTTGAATTTTAGGGTTCTTTTAACAAAAATTATTATTATATGATTTATCTATTGTGTAACACTAAAATTATTTTTAAAAATAGTAAATGACAATTTTGTCTATTTTTAATGAAAGACAAAAAAAATTCAATCGACGTTTACGAGGACCTTTAAAGTTTTGATATAGTATAGATGGATAGAGATATGATGATTACTTTACTTTACTTTACTACTATATATTATATAAGGGAGAATAAAGATTACAAAGATTATTTAATATAATGAAAAGTATTATATATATATATATATATATATATATATATATATATATATATATAAGAATAGATAAAAACTCAAACATATATGTAAAAATATAAAATATAAATATAGTATATAATACAAAAAGAATTATTATCTTTTCATCAACTAATGTTATAGTCATTCGAGTGTATGAGTAGATTATTTTATTAGATGAGGAGATTACTTTACCTGAATAGATGAAACTTGTGAATGTATGAGTAGATGAAGAACGTCGATTACAAATAACAATTTTAAATCACATAATATCACAACATGAAAAAAAAAAAAGCTAGATTAACTGCGAGAAAACATACAAAGTTGGAGATTGAATCACGGGTGTTGTCTGAAGAGTTATTTGATGAATTAAATTGTGCAATTATAAATTCTTCATAAAGTAGAAGAATTTATAAACCAAAAAAATTTAAAAGTGTAAGAATATTAGGACAATACTTATAAAAGTTCGTGACTATCCAAAGGGAGAGAAAAATTTCATGACTATAATAAATAAAAATAAAAAAAAAAAAAAAGAAGTAAAATTATATCATTGAAAAGGAAAAAAAAGCGAACTTTTAAAATAGTACACAAAATACTCCATAAAAGTAAACTAATTATTACGGTTTACCCATTTTCATATTAATTTCGTTAATAATTATTTGGGAAAATAATTACCCCAAATATACCCACTTTACACCTTTAGAGCAGCTCTTTTTCTCTTTTTTTATCCTTTCATTTATTGCTTTAATCCTTTCATTTATTGTTTTTGTCCTTTCATTTCTTATTTTGTCCTTTTCTTATTTATTAGTTTTATCCTTTTATCTTTTTTATCCTTTATTAGAGGTATTATATGATAATATTTTTATAATTTATTTCTTATTTTTTATTTTATTTTATTTTCTTTATTTTTACTATTTTCTCTTGATTCTTTTACTTTTTTTGTTAGCTTATCTTTTTTTGAATTTTTTTGTTCATATCTATATTTTTGTCTTTTTTTAAAAAAATTGCAAACTTCAATATGTTTTTTTTATTTTAAAACATTTAATTAAAAAAAAATTTTTAATTATATATTTTTTATTGTGATTTTTTTATTTTATTAATTTCGTTTGAAATTTATTAAAATATAATGTGATAAAAAAATTATGTTTTTTTTTGCTTTTGCAAATGAAAACAAAGCTTATATCTAAAATATGACCTATCTTTTGAATTATTTTTATAAAAATTAACTTGGTAAAGCGATATAAAAATTAAAATATTAAAATTAAGCGTAAATTTTATGATGTCATGTCAGTATATGATATATACCATGTGAGTATCATAGAGGGTAGAGATGTGCCTCAACGATGGATCAAAGCGGAGCACGAATGATACAGGTAATGGAGTATATAGATATACTATGTTGTATCATGGAGGGCCAAAGAAATATCTCATTTGAAAGACGGACATACCTCGTGATACCATATCAATATATATATATATATATATATATATATATATATATATATATATATATATTGTGATGGCATCATGGAGGGTTTGAGGATTTTATTGGAAGGATTCAAGCAAACCTCAATGATACCATAACGGTATATAGATATATTGTGATGGCATCATTGAAGAGCGAGATCTTCTCACTAAAAAGGGCGAAGCAAACCTTAATGATACCATGACGGTATATAGATATATTATGATGACATCATTTAGAACTAAGAATTTTCTCACTAAAGGACAAAAGTAGACCTTAATAATTCTATGTGAGTATATAGATATACTATGATGGTATCATGGAGAACTAAAGAATGTCTCATTGAAGGACTAAAGTATTCCTCCATGATTCCATGCCAATATATAGATATAATGTGGTGATATTATGGAGGACTAAGGAGTGTCTCATTGAAGTAGTGAAACAATCCTCTATGATACCATGCTAGTAGATGGAGTATACTAGCATGGTATCATCAGAGAGACAAAAGATGTTCCTTTGGAGGACTAAGGGGCATGGCAGTACCATGGCAGTATATAGATTGCTGTGATTAACATCATTAAGGACTAGGAATTTTATCACTAAGGTAAGAAGCAAACCTTAATATGATTTCATGTCGGTATATAGATATATTATGATGGTATCACGGAGGAGGTGAAGAGTGTCTCATTGAAGAATTTGAAGTGATGCTGCCATGATACCATGTCAATATATAGATATATTGTGATGACATCATTGAGGATTGGAGATTTTTCAATAAGGGCCCGAAGCAGAAACCTTAATAGTTTATGTTAGTATATAGTATACTATGATGGTGTCATAAAGGACTGAAGAGTATCTCATTGAAGGGTGAAGTAGTCCTCCATGATACCATGTCAATATATAGATATACTGTGATAGTATCATAGAGTACTAAAGAGTGTCTCATTAAAAAACTAAAGTAATCCTCCATGATACTGTATGGTATGTAGATATACTATGATGGCATCATTGAGGGTAGAAGATTTTCTCAATAAGGAGTAGAAGCAAACCTTAATGATTTATGTCGGTATATAGATATATTATGATGGTATCATGGAGGATAAGAATGTAGCGTTGAAGGACTGAAGTAGTCCTCCATGATACCGTGTCGGTATATAGATATACGTGATGGATATTATAGAGTACGAAAGAGTGTCTCATTGAAAGACTAAGTAGTCCTCCCATGATTCCATGCCAATATATAGATATATTTGTGGTTGATATCATGGAGGGGGCGAGAAAATGTTCTTGGAGGAGTGAAGGAGATCTCAATTAAATCAAAAAATTTAAAAAGAAGAATAAAGAAAAAGAACAAAAAAAATTAAATTGCTAACTCGAACACAAATTTAATACTTAAAATATTATTGAAAATAAAAAAAATATAAGATAATTTTTTATTTAATATAATTTTGAAGAATTTGATATTTTAACCCCAAAAAAGAAAAGATAAAGACAAAAACAAGGAATCAAATTTGAGAGTGAAATTAGATTATGGTTTAAAAGGAATAATATAATTTGGGAAAAAATTGAACAAAATAAGAAAAAGATTAAAAAAATAAATGAAGAATTTTTTATTTTTTTAATGTTTTAAAATAAAAAAATTGAACAAGGGAAAAAATAAATAATAAAGGAGGAGCATGAAATTAGATTATGGTGAAAAAAATAAAGAATAATGATTGCAAAATGAATAAATATATTTTAATATATTTTTAATTAATTTAATTTTAATAAATAAAGCTAGTGTTTTAGTATTTTTTTTAATTACTTCTTGTTGTATATCAAATTATTTAATTTTTATATTTTTATTAGTCTAAATATAGTTAGCTACAGTATTTTTTTATTAAAAAAAATATAAAAAAATTAGTATTAAAACTTCAAATTAATTTAAAAAGGCATAAATTAATGAAAGAGAAAATAAATAAAATAATATCACGATAGTGACAGCTAAAGACAAAAAAGAAAAAAAGTGCAATACTAATGTTAGCATGACATCCAACTCGAAAAAAAGAGGATATTTTGTGTAATTATTTTGAGGGGCATCAAAGTAGGGGCATTGTCATGTAAGTATTTTATTTATTATGGGCAACTATGTAAGTTTCCCTAAAAATTAACCTTATTTGAAAAATTTTTTTTTGATGGAAGAATTTTTTATTTTTACACCTTAAATAAAGTTATGCACAAATATAAATCTAATAGAATAATTAAAAATTTTAAATAATAATTGTGTAAAAAATAGTAAATGACTATTTTGTCTCTTGTGATGTCTTTTAATTAAGGACAAAGTTCAATCAACATTTCTAAAGCCTTCGTATTTTAATATATAACTAGTTTTAATGTACGCGTCTCGCGCGCGTGTCCCTCATATTAGTAAGAAGAATATAATTTTAAAAATCAATCATATTATAATTAAAGATCATTTATATAAAAATATAAAATATAATAAAAATAGATAGAACTCAAATATATATGTAAAGTATATAATATAATTATTAAATATAATTACGAAAAAGAATTATTATTTTATTATCAATGAGAATCATATCGCTTTAAGGTGTTAATTGGCACAATTTCGTTCACCAAATCTTTTTCAATTTCTATTGCAATATTATTTAAAAAATTATGCACAAGAGTAATAAATATAATAGTTTATAATTTTATAAAATTAATTTTTTGTTTTTTTAAAAAATTCAAATTCTCTCATGTATGTAGGATTATGAATTTGTGAATTTATAAGTAGATGAAGAATGAAGTGCAAATAACACAAATTTTAAATCATATAATATTAGTATCAATATTAAAATCAACTAATATAAAAAAATTCACAACATGATTAAAAAAAAAAGGAGATAGGTTAACACAAAAACATACAAGGTTGGAGATTGAATCAAAGGTGTTGATGTAGAAAAACTGGTAAATTAAGTTATGCAATTATACATCCTTTTCTGAAGTAGAAGGAATTTATAATTAAAAAAATTTAAAAATATAAAAATACTAGGACATTACTATTAAAAAGAAAAAAAATTAGTAAAAAGGAAAAGGAAAAAAAATTAAAAACCTTCACGTTGATAAGAAAAGGGAAAATTTTTTTATGAAAAAGGAAAAACAAAAAACCTTTCCTTGCCATGAAAAAGGCGGAGGAAAAAAAATTTCAAATTAAAAAAACCATAAAATTAAAAATTCTAAAAAAATAAAATATTTTATTTTTTTTATTTTAGGTTTATACTATAGAGTTATAAGTAGAAAATTTAGTATAATAAAATAATAAATTTGTGCCTATTAAAAGAAGGAAAAAGTTCGGTAGAAATTTTTTTATTTCTTTAGGTCTACACACCATAAATAGAGTTATGCCACAATAGAAAACCTAAATATGATAAGTAAAGGTAATGAAATAATTAAAAAATAATAATTTTAAATAATAATTATGTAAAAATAGTAAATGATGATTTCTTCTATTGCAATATCCTTTAATGAAGGGAAAAAAATTCAATCAACATTTCTAAGGACTTTCACACTTTTAATATAAAATATAGATATAGATTGATTATAGATTTTGAAGGAAAGAATCGAAATAATAACTAAATGAAGTAGCAACAAAGTCATTCTACCATTATAAAATACCTTACCGCATATTTAAGCTAGAACTCCCTATGTAAGTTATACAAACTTGCAGAAGAAAAATTTATTTCTCCAGTTAGCTTATCCGTCCCATTTAATTTATGTATCTTACTTTTATTTTAGTCAGATTCAACTATTTTATGATTAGTAAGTTTTTCTTTCAATATCTCATTTTATTTTCAATGGCACTTCCTTAAAAGAATAAAACAAAAAGTCAAAAATATTTTCGAACTATTGACATAATTTATATTTATCTTTCGTTTTGTTTTGGTATTAAAAATAGCTTTGTCATCTATTTTTTTGAACCACAATCTCTCCAACCTAACAATTGTCCATGTGATCCCTTTAGATTCTTGACATAACAAAAGGGTCAAAATTGTCTCAAATTATCAAAAATAGCTTAATTTTATCCTTTATTTATTTTTATACTAAAAATACTCTTGCCGTCTATTTTGGTGGGTTTAATAGAATCATTTTCTTTGCTTGGATTCTGATAGGTTTAATGAGGTATTTTCATTTGATGTCAATGCTAGAATCATTTCTTTAAATTAGGAATTAAATTATTTTTCAAATTTAAATGGGATTAAATATTAGAAAAAGAAAGAAGTATCAAAAATCAAGATACACTTTTGAATCATCACAAATTAGTTAGAGTTCAAATTTATCCCAAATTTTGTGTAATGAACTTTATCATTCAAATATAGTAAGATTGTTTTTAAGTTGTTAAACAACAAGCCCAAAGTTAAATTATTATTGTAGAAGACGATACTTACTTAAATTCCTTGTTAAGGCAAATAATGTTATATACATTAAAATAGATAAGGTATTAATAATACGAAGAAATATTTATTTAGAAGGGCGCTTCTACTAGTTTAGCTGACATTCAACGCCAAAATAGGTTCTATGCACTCTGTAGTGGCAGAGCATGAGACTTTACCGATGTGGCCCAGATGTTGTGCCAGGTATTTCATCTTGATGTTTATACATTGCTAGATACAGGGTCTACCTTATCTTTTGTGACTCCTTATTTTGCTATTAGTTTCAGTGTCAGTCCTGAAATCCTATTAGAACCTTTCTGTCTCTACTCAATCGGTAATGATTCGATTATAGCTTGACGGGTATATAAAAATTTTCTGTCCACCGGTCATTCAAGAAGTCACCTCAAAAGATTTAGTAGAGCTATCCATGATAATTTTGATGTTATCTTTGGCATGGATTGGCTACATACATGTTATGCCTTAGTAAATTGTCAAACTCGTGCGGTAGAATTCCAGTTTCCGAGTGAGCCAGTCTTAGAGTGGAAGGGAGTTGAGCTATACACAGCCCAGGATCATTTCATTTCATACCTTAAGGATAGAAAGATGATCTCTATACCATCTTGTTAGGGTTCAGGATTCTACATCAAAAACACCGACTATTGAGTTAGTCTCAATAGTGTATGAATACCCGAGAAGTGTTTCCAAAATATCTGGGAGTTCCTCAGGCGGGAGATCGTTTTGGTATTTACCTTCTTCACGATATGCAACCTATATCTTTTCCTTCTTTATAGAATGGCTCCAGCTGAGCTAAAGGAGTTGAAGGATTGGTTGAAGGATTACTTGAAGGATCTCTTGGACAAGGGTTTCATCGAGATTAGCAAATCTCTCTCTCTCTCTCCAATGGGGTACCTTAGGTACTCTTTGTTCAAAAGAAGGATGGTTCCCTTCGGATGTGCATTGACCTCGGCAGTTGAACATGGTCACTGTCAAGAATAGGTAATCCCTCCCCAGAATTAATGAATTATTTGACCAGCTTCAAGGTGCCAAGTGTTTTCAAAGATAGACCTCAAATCCGAATATCATCGGCTTTCAGGAGTTAGAAAGTGACATCACGAGAGCTGACCTTGAACTCCGTATAGTCACTATATGAATTTGTAGTTATGTCTTTTGTACTAAGGAATGCTCCTACATATTTTATGGATTTGATGTTAGGGTGTTTCAGCGCATTTGGATATGTTCGTGATTGTATTCATAGATGAAAAATTCATATACTCTCGGAGCAGGAGGAGCATGTCGCTCATTTGAGTGTGGTCTTACAAACTCTTAAGGATCTCAGTTGTATGCTAAATTCAGCAAGTGTGAGTTTGGTTAAACTCGGTGGCATTTCAGGTCATGGTATTATATGAGGGTCAATAGGCGGACTCTCAAACGATAAAGCTGTAAAGAATTGACCTAGACCGGTTAATCCCTTGGATATTTGGAGTTTCTTGGGCTTCACGGCTACTACGGGAGGTTTGTGGAAGTATTTTCATATATTGCAGAATCATCGACTAGTTGACCTAGAAGAAAGTTAAGTTTCAATGGTGAGGCCTTTGAGAAGAGCTTCCAAAAGAGTTGAAAACTAGACTCACCTCGGCACAGTGTTGACCCTACCTGAGATACCGATGGGTTTGTGGTATTTGTGATGCCTCAGGACCGACCTTGGTTGTGTATTAATGTAGCACGATAAGGTTAAAGCCTACGCTTCTAGGCAGCTTAAGGTCCATGAAAAGAACTACTTAACTCATGACCTCGAGTTGGCGGCAGTAGTATTTTCACTTGATGATTTGGAGACACTATCTATATGGGGTCCATGTGAATATGTTCACGGATAACAAAAGCCTACGGTACGTGTTTACACCGAAGGATCTAAATCTACATCAAGAAGGTGGTTGGAGCTTCTTAAGAATTTCGATATAAGTGTCCTTTATCATCCAGGTAAGGCTAATGTGGTGGCGAGATGCTCTCAACGGGTTTTCTGTGAAGTGTGTTCCATGTAGATGAGGAGAGGAAGAGTTAGTGAAGGATGTGCCGCTTGCACGACTAGGAGTTTATCTTATTGACTCGGCAGATGGTGGTGTCATTGTTCAGAATGGATCAGAATATTCCTTGGTGACCAAAGTCAAGTCTAGGCAAGAAAAGGATCCTATTTTGGTAAAGTTGAAGGAAAGCACATTCGAGGCTCGGGGAAGGTGGAGGCTTTCTTCTAAGGGGTAGATGGCGTACTGCGATATCAGGGTCGTTTGTGTGTTCTCGGTGTTGATGACTTGAGGGAGCGGATGTTACATGAGGTTCATGGTTCCAGATATTCCATACATCTAGGTGCCACCAATATATGCAGTGACCTACGAGGAAGTTTATTGGTGGAATTACATGAAGAAAGACACAACGAGTTTGTGGCAAGGTGTCGAATTGTCAATAGGTGAAAGTTGAGCATCAAAGATCTGGAGGTGTTCTTCAAGACATCAGTATCCCTACTTTGAAGTGGGAGGAAATCAGCTATGGACTTCATTATAGGGTTATCTCGTACTCGTCGAAGTTTGATTCTATTTGGGTTGTAGTTGACGGAGTTGACTAAAGCAACTCATTTTATGTCGATCAAGACTATCGAATCAACGTTGGATTATGCTAAATTGTATATTCGAGAGTTAGTTCGGTTACATGGAGTTCCCTTTTCCAATCATGTCGAGATAGAATACTCGGTTTACCTCCCGGTTTTGGTGTTTCTCGAGAATGGACTAGGTACTTAGGTCAAAGCAGTAGAGCATTTTCTCCTGTGACGGTCAGGGTGAATGGACCATTCAGGCTCTTGAGAATATGTTGAGATCATGAGTGATTGATTTCAAGGGTGCTAAGGGATGATCATTCATCTCTCATTGAGACTCTTGAGAATATGTTGAGATCATGAGTGATTGATTTCAAGGGATTCAGACTCTTGAGAATATGTTGAGATCATGAGTGATTGATTTCAAGGGTACTGGGGATGATCATTCATCTCTCATTTAATTTGCATATAACAATAGTTACCATTCCAACGTTCAGATGGCTCTATTTGAGGCTCTTTATAGACGGAGATGTAGATCTCCTATTAGTTGGTTCAAAATTGGTGAAGCTACATTGAAAGGACTAGATTCAGTTCATGAGGTAATGGAGAAAGTTCAGCATATAAGGGAAAGGTTGAAGATAGCTCAGAGTCACCAAAAGTCCTATACTGATGTAAGAAGGAGAGAACTTGAGTTCGAAGTTCATTATTGGGTATTTTTGAAGGTGTCTCCCATGAAAGGGGTGACGAGGTTCGAAAAGAAGGGAAAACTTAGTCTCCGGTATGTTGGGCCATATAGGGTTGTGAGACATGTTGGCAAGGTTGCCTATGAGTTGGAATTGCCCTCAGAATTGGCTTAAGTACATCCAGTTTTCCATATGTCACTTTTAAAGAAGTGCATGAGTGATCTGACTTTTGTTATTTAAGTGGAGAGCGTAGGTGTGAAGGATAGCCTTAGCTGTGAAGAGGATCTGGTTGAAATACTTGATCGTCAGGTCCAGAAGTTAAGAAACAAAGAAGTAGCTTCAGTAAAGGTTTTGTGGAGGAATCAGCATGTTGAGGGAACTAGGAGGGAAGCCAAAGCAGACATGATGGCTAAATACCCACATCTATTCCCTTTTGGTTTAGTTCCATCTTGAGGTATCAGTTTCCTCCTTAACACTCTATTCAGTTTCATGTTCATTTCATGTGTTCCAGTTTGCATGTCAATGTATGTATGTGTGATTCATGAATTCAGTTCAATCATGTAATGCATTCCGGAGTCTGTCACTCTGTCAGTTTTCAGCTCTAGATGTTTAGTATTTCGGATGACAGGTTTGCCCTTAGTGATTCAACATGTTTACCCTACATTCGAGGACGAATGTTTCTAAGGGGGAGATATTGTAATACCCTGAAAGTGCCTAAGACTAGACCCGTATTTGTGGATGTGATCGATCAGTAGAAAATGCTTGAGAAATGACTTGGGATGACTTGTTATACCAGTCGTGGGAAGGTACGAGAGCCGTAAGAGGAGTCGTGAAGAAGACCTCGAGTCTAGGGTCTAGACCACGAGCCACACCACAAGTCGTGGTATGTGGGTACAACTCGTGG